>CCAG010019781.1:0-12220 GCA_001077435.1 Glossina morsitans morsitans | reverse complement strand
TATAACAAAAATACGCAAAATTTTCGTTTATGATTAGTAACCGATCAGAATGCCAGAATAAAGCCCAAATGCATAGAGTGTTACGCAAAAGACATATTTCTAAAACGTGAAGACATACGCAATACAAAGCGAATTAATTTTCTTTTTTTCTTATTTGATATGATCAGTTTGTTAGGAGATGTCCCCTATGGGCGTAACGCGGCAACTGTCACAAAATGAGGAAATAAGAGAGCAAATAGAGAAGGGAAAGAGGAAGAAAGACAGAATATACGAAGACGGGGGCAGCAGATTACGGAATGTGTGCCCAATCGACCACTCACTACAGCTACCACCCAACAGATCCGATTAGTCTAATAAATGTCAGAAAATTACATTTAACATCAAATTTTGGTATTGCGAAGAAACGCTTAAGGATATAACGCTCGATTCCACTAAACAAGCAACAATTGAAAAGGATAAAACTAAATCGAATCATGTCAATATATATGTATATATATATATATCAATATGACATTTTTTGAGGGAAAAAAATTAAATATCAACTCTTTTCTTACCGGTATTACCACCACTCGAACCCTTCATGGCCTTTTCTATAAAACATTCCCATGGTTCTTAATTTTTTTTTAATACTTAACTAAATTTTATTAGTATTTCTTTCTGCCAGAGAGACAAACATATATTTATTTAGTGCTTTTCATAATAATTATTTTAATGTTTATTTTCGACTTATAATGTACATACACAGACACATCTTTAACTATGTATATGTTGGAAGAAAAAAAAAATGTTGTTCCATATTTTTCGCCTGAATTCGAAGCAATAAAAAGCCAAAAAAAAAAACAAAGACCAAAAGTTCAGACTAAACTAACCAAATATATTGAAGGAAAACTATGAAAATGTTGGTAGTAAACGAGAACTTAGTACATATAGACAGACAGACAGACAGACAGACAGAAGGACAGGCATACAAATGTATAGATTTTGTTGTTTAGTTAAATTGTCAAAAGAGTGAAAACATTTTGTCTCTGTGTCTAAACGCATACACACACACATCTATATATCTATATACATATATATGCATACATGTATAAGAGCATGTGAACTAACTGCCTTTCAACACTAAAAGGTACAAAATTGAACAACGTTGTAAGGTAAGGTGTCGCATTTCGTTTAATTTCCTAAACTCATAAAAAGTTAACATTTTATGCCATAAAATTTAACAATAATATCAACCAGCAGCAACAACAACAACAATAACAATAACAAGAACAATAACAACAACAGTAACAACTACTGGTACTACTTTTAAAATAAATTGTGTCTCTCTCTCTGCAAAATATTCTTAGAATTTTGAATGGAAAATATTTCGTAACACTCGATGATGTATTCGAGTTCGAAATCATCAGGCACGTACGATATTTATGTGTTCGCTTAGATTTTGAATTCGCTGAAAAGGTTACAATTTTTTTTTTTTTTTTTTTTTTTTTTATTATTATTAATGTAGAGCAAGAAGATTCGGTGAAGCAGCGGTGGTGGCCACGACAACGGCGACGGCGGCGGCGGCGGCAGAGCGATAGTATGAATAGTTACTCATAACAAATAAATAAAATTTTTATTTTATTTTTAAGGTTTCTTTAAGAGAGATTTCCTAAAAGTTGATGATCACTAACTTTTATTATAAATGGTTAACGTTATCGTTTGTTTCATGGTTTTAATGAAATGCGATAAATAATGCCGCTAAGTTCAAAAGCGAAACAAACCAAACCAAACCAAACCAAACCGAACCAATGTAATGCAAAATTAATGTTTATCTCAAACTGTAATTAATATAATACTGGGGTGGAATCTAGTCTTGATATAGAATAGGAATGATATGAATATGGAATTGAAAAGAGTTTGTTAAGATCCTTTAGAAGCCGTCCGATTCAATCCAATTGATTTAGGTTTAGGTGAACACATTATCCTATATGTGGTTGCCTTGTTTATTTTATATTTATTTATTTATTTATTTATTTATTTGTTTATTTTTTTCATTTAAACCTAAGATCTATATCCATGCAATTGGCATATGTCGCATTGGCGTGAACACCTCACAAATTTGCAACACCGAACAGCATGAGTGCGCGATGCCACAAACACGACAACTTTACCAGACTACTACCACCAGCTGAGTTATGCCGCTGCTGTTGCAGCTTGAAGCTGGGGCTACAGTTGATACACTCTTGTTGTTGCTTATTGTCACAATAACAATTTAATGTTGTCCCGCGCTTAACGTAACAACAAACAAAACTAAAAACACAATCAACCACAAGCCACCAAAAAAAAACAAAAAAAAACAAAAAAAAACAAAACGAAAATAAATAAATAAATTTAAAAAAAAAAAGGTTTCAGAGAAATTGTTGTGTCTGTTTCTTAATCTAGCATTGTTATGTGGAAAAGTTCATTTTACGGGTTTATCAACAGCAAGCGATCGATACATCAATATGGTCAATAAAGTCAACTATAAACAGGCAAACAACACCCCAACAACAAACAATAAATGCGCATACATGACAAATACCAAATTTATGGATAATTTTATTTTTGGTCTTAGAACGCGCTCGCTACTCCTTCCCTTCACTGCACTTCACTTCACTTCACTTCACTTCACTTCGCTTCACTTCACTTCGCTTCATTTTACTTCACTTGACTTTACTTAACTTTACTTTACTTTAGTTCACTTCACGGTGTTATTGTTGCAGTTGTAGTGGCATTTTCAGATATTGGTACTTTTAGCTGAACATCTATACGCGAATTTTATTGTATTTCAATTGCGGTTTTTGTTGCTTTCCTTTTATTTCGTTCTGTTTTATTTTGCTTTATCTTTTTTGGTTTTTCTTTTTTTATTATTTTTTTGCTTCGTATTTTTGTCTTTTATTTATTTTATTATTTTTTTTTTTTTATTTTTATTTTGTTTCATTTTAATGAAACTGAAATTTAGGAAGTTTTGGTTTTGAACGCTGCTCGCTCGTTTCGAATTTATTTGTGTTTTCATTGTTGTTTTTACAACCACCAGTACAACCACAATAGGCAGCCAAGTAAAATAATGTTAATATACTGTGTGTTACGATTGCCTGGCTTGAGAAGCTGTTTCCTGTCGCAATTGTACGCCGATCGCAAATTTTTAACCAACTGACAACTTGCCACAACATAAGCACTAACAGCAATACCAACAGCAATACAAATTAACTTCTACTACTCACTGTATGTTAAAAATGCGAACAGTGGGTCCAAATCGAATACCACTCGAACTTACCGCTATCAATATATCAGCAGACGACGCGTCAATAGATTTCCATTTTAAAATTTTCAATTGCTTTTAAAACGAAATTTTTCATTTTAATGACAGCGATCGACTCGTTCTCGATGCAAAATATTTTGAATATTTTTAGTCCCACTGTATAGTGGTGGTCTTGAGACATGTAAAAACTTGAGTTGTTCGAACATTATGGCTGTTTTTGTTATTGCTTTTGTTGCTGTTATTGTTGTTGTTTAAGGCTACAGACTACAAATTGCAGATCACGGTTTTTATGTTGTACATGCAAATTCATGGCTACTGTGGAGCCATGCTTTTATATTCAGTCCATTGTTGTTGTTCTCTACTTATTATATATATATATATATATATGTATACATATTTGTTGAGGCAGGAATCGCGCGCGCATTCTATTCCATACTTAAAAAAAAAAAAAAAAAAAAAAAAACAGTATCGAATTTGTATTAGACTTTTGGAGATTCTGTCTCGTTATTTTTGCACATTTTTTAGTAGATACATACAGACATTTATATATAGATATGTATATGCATATGCATATATATATTTGTGGACGAGTACATTACATAGAATCAATGTACGTACGCGCAAAAAGACATTCATAGGATTGCGATTATTTTTGCGGCAAGAGCAGCAGCACTACAATAGCAGTAGAAAAAGACAACAACAATGTTGATGTTTATTCAACTTCCACGTAAAACCGACAACAAGTGACAGTTAACACAGTATGTGTGGCAACTAAGTGCATGTTTGCAACTTTTTGCATTTGATTTAAGGGCAGTAAAAAAACAGCAACCAAGAAAACTATATTCATCTTGAGATAAGTCTCGAGTTCTCACACCACTTATGCTAAATGCTAATATGACAATTGTTTAACGCATCTGACTCCCAATCCCATTAATTGCGGGCCTCTCACTGATCGACTCTCGTTAAGATAATTTTGCAAAACGAAAATTCTTCTAATCCAACCATATATTAATTGAAGCTCTTCTTCTTCTTCTTCTTCTTCTTCTTCTATTAATTTTTCAATCTATTCAATATTTACTAATAAATTTGAGGAGACCCAGATTTCCGATTAGAAGTTTGTCTGTCTGTGCTATCAAAGTAATGGGTACAATGGATGTTTTATTTCGATGGCATATGTCATATAACGAATGTAAATGCTTCCGGGTATAATAATCTGCCGGCCGATAAAGGCAATCTGATGAACATTTGCATTTTAGTGTTAGTAAAAGAAAGATGTAAAAAAAAAAAAAAAAATTGTTTTTATTTTTTAAATTTAGTTTCATTTAATACAATGTTATTATTGTTATTATTATTATTATTATTATTATGATTATTATTTTTTTGTCTGCTCCTTTATCCATGCAGTGCCTCTCATTCGAAAATATCTTTTTCAGTCTGTCAAAGGCAAAGTCACTGTCGTGTGTAAGTATGACATACATGTTGACATTTGTATGCAATGATGTTGATGACGATGATGACTGAGCGTAGAACACCAAGAAGTCGAAAAGTAATAATTTAATTAAAACCGAACTATTTCGCAGTGAAAACGCGCGAAAAAACATGTTTATAGCAAATCGAAATGAGATGTAGGCGTGCAAAGTGAACGAGAATCACTTTCTTCGGCTTCGAAAGCGAAACAACTTTTGACACTTAAGAAGCTAGTGTAGGCGAAATAATGCACAATTATAAATATCCGACTACCAACACAACAACAACAACAACAACAACAACAACAACAGCAACAAAAACAGAAGCAACCGTAACTGCATCGATTCCTAACAAACACAGAGAATTTAAAAGCCTAAGACGTGTACACTGTACCTCGCCAGCAAATGACACAATTTACACAAGTTTCATTGTTGTTGTTGTTGTTGTTGTTGTTGTTGTTGTTATTGTTGTGCTGTGAGCTCGTTCGCTTCTTTTCATATTTATTCGCACTTTAGAAGATATATTAAAATTTTGAAATGGTTGTTACACAGGGAAATACCCATCAGTCAGTTACCATACGCGTTAAGCATATTCTTAAAGCAGTATAAGCAGTATGCACAAATAGCATTAACATGTAGCTTATGTCTGTGATGGACAAAAAAAAAGAAAATCCTTACTGATGTAGAGTGCTTTGAAAAATTAACTGCCTACCTACATGTGCACCCAGTAAAAATCTGAAAACTTCTTAACGCACTAATATAGCATTAACACGATTCCTAGATCCAATTGTAAAACATATGCAAAGAGCGGGGTTTAGTTCTCGCATACTCTATGGACTGACTCATGAGTTGTTTGAGAAATCGCGTAACTTTTATCAAAAAGACGCATAATAACAACGAATGCATTAATCAAAATGCAAGAAAAAATCAACCATCGCAGGGCAGGGTATTATACGATCCAACTTAAGCTCATGATAATGGTTTTTTTTGTTGTTTTTTTCCTTTTTTCGTACAATATTCGCAAGTTGTTCTTGTCGTTTTTGCAAACCGTAACGATAGTATTTAACACATTACTATATGCACCTCTAAATGTATTCATGTCTCTAATGATTTTGCGCCAACATTTTATGACATTTTTCATGGAACATTTAAAGTAGTTCTGCCGGTTGCCAGTTGGATATATTTCTGCACCATAATCGCAAGCACATTAATAAAAGTTTGACTAATTATACGAAAAAGGGCAGGAAAACTTCAGAGCAAACAAACGAATCTAAACAGATCCGTTAGCTTTCTTCGTACTTGTGGAATGAGTCTTCGCCAGCGAATTTAAGCGATCGTGAGGTGATATGTGACAGAAACATTTTCTCAAATCATTTAATCTATGTATAGCGAGTGTTACAATCATTTCGAAGAAGACACGGATCACCTTTCCTTTAAATAGTAACCTATACACCTGAGTCATTCGAGAATTCTGAATAGCAACGCAGCCTACGCTCTTCATTGTACCATAGAACCAGATTTGCATGCTATTCAATATCTTGGCGGATTTCAAGTTTTATGACCACAAAGTATCAATTAGGAATTTGTATACGTCTTAAGGAGAAACTATTGTAAATTGTTAATAGTCCTCTTATTCTGTTTGTTTGGAGTTCGCTTTTCTTGCACCGTTAGCATCGCGTATATGTATTCAGGATTGGTGTAGAATTCGAACGGATGCTTTCAAAACTCGAACGCGTCCACGAAAGAGAGCGCCGTCACTTATGGATGGCGAGAGTGCTGGCAGCGACCCCGACTTCGACCTCGACTTCGACAATTTTGAGCCTCGGCATAACATAGGGTGTACTCTGCTTATGCACACTCACCTGGTCTCTTTCCCAGCTTCAGATGCTTTCAGTTTCAAGTCGAAACTGTCTCCCTCTTTTGTCTCTCTTCTCCACCTACAATTCCTCTTGGCCACTGGTCGAATGAAAGAAGAACGAAATACAGAGTATAAACTTGTGTACTGTGAACATTCAACTTTCTCGTCTGCCTTCATCAAGAATTTTTGAGTTTCCCATTACCTTTGAAGTAAGAGATTTTTCTTGTATCCACTTTAGCAATGAAAAACGAAAAGCAGAGCTTTTTACCATTTTTTTTTTTTTTTTGTTTTTCAGCACATAACCCGATCTATTCGAAGACACAAAAAAAAAAAAAAAAAGAAAAGAATGCTAATGTTGCGTTACGCTTTGACCAAGGAAGAGTCCTTCGAAGTAACGCGAAACTAAATCGCTCACTAAATATAAATGAGTAACTAATGGAATGACGGACACAAAACGGATTTTGCATTTTGAAAACAGTTCATTGTAAGAGGAAGAAAATATATTCTTTTTGGAAATACTTAAACGGTTTACTGTACACACACATTTCCAAAAAGCCTACTTTCTCGGTTATTTGGAGAACACACTAGATGCAGCAATCATGACCGATAGATAGTGAGCAATAATTGATGTAGTTACGGTGATCGTCAACAACCGAACTGGCTCTTTGTGCTAAAAGACATGAATTGAACTGATTGTACAAGACGTCAATCATTTGCTCGTCCGGCTGCTAGAAAGATGAGATCACGATGGACAACACTTGAAATCTAAAATATCTGGGATCAAATGTTTCAATAGGAGAGACATTGGCCCCTGAATGGACATAATTTTATTACATCTGGAATAATAATAATTATAATAAAAACAACAGTAATAATAGTGATAAACATACAAACACAAAAAATGAATCGAAACCAAAACGGATCGTTCGCGACTTATCAGAAAGACAGTCAAATAAAATTGTCGTTGGTTGGTATGTATAAGCGTTTATGCTTCCATTTATAGATGCATGTTAGTAGATAAATTTAAGTCGAACTACAAGAAAACTAATAAAATGCTATAAAAAAAAAAAAAAAATGAAAGAAATGGAAAAACAAATGGACAGAGAGATTGAGAGGGAGACAAAGAAGCCAACAAACTAAGTTTAACTGCTTACAGGGAATTATTAGCCTTCCTGCAGATGAAAGATATTAATTTAGTCACTGTTACTATTGCTGATGGCTGTGCGTACGTTCGGGTATACTGACCATATATATACATATAGTTATTGTTTAAAAATTCACAAGATTTCTATCTTAAGTACCATTTCATCTTTTATTTTCTTTCCCTGCTTTGACGATTTCATTATTATTTTTTTTTGTTTATTTTTGTTTTTGTTTTTTTCGTATAAATTTATACATTTTTTTTTTTTGGTTTTTTTTGGTTTTTTGTATTTAATTGTTAGTTGGTGATTTTACTGTGTGATTTTATGATGCCATAAATTCACCAAAGGATTCAATTATCCTTTCAATGACAATTTATTCTCTCACTGCCACTGTTTGCTACATTTTCTGGCGGTTTTTTTTTTATAGTCTTTAAGAATTCTCTTCTTGCACTTGAAAGAAATCATATTAAGCTCAGTAACGCAGTAGCGCAATGAGTCTGTCTCGGAATCATTAAAAACTCAGCAGGTTCTCAAAATCTCACAGTCATAAAACTTATTGTTACGGTATGTGGGAGTGCAGAGAGATAGCCACGTCGAGCAGCCACGTTCTGTCATTTTTAAATGCGATAACAATAACTAACTGAATTTCTCGTCATAGGTAATCTCTGTCTTCAAAGGTAATAAAATGTGAAATGATCAGAAAAAGTGATTACAAAATTGAAGGGATATTAATACACAGAAGAAGGACAGACATTAGTTTAGTTTATATGCTAGTTATATTTTGTAATATGAAGTATGTTTAACACAATTTCGGGCCGAGAGACACTCGTCAAGTCATATAACAATCATCGCAGGATTCTCCAGTTCAATTAGTTGCAGTTAAGTCAAATCAAACGATCTTCAGCATAACAACGGCCTTTGAAAACTCCAATTAACTCGAGTTTGGGTGAAAATGATTTTCTAGCCTGAGAAGATTTTCAGTTTTGATTTTTCCATTCACTCTGCACTGTCACTTTACTACAACAATTATTTTACCCTATTACTGCTTGAGCAGAGAATTCAATCTTGAGAATGTTACAAGAATTTCGAAAACCTTTTCTCATTACGATCAGGTGCAAGTGACTGAATATATTATGTTTTTCAACTCCAAGGTTTTCTACTATCGTCGTAACGGCATGTTGTAGGTATGCTGCGCTTTCCTGAACAATGATGCATGAATTGAATTGAAGTCTAACTGGATAAACAGTCTATCGCTTTGATACATCGTTGCATTTGTATATGCATAAAATATCTCGAGATATATATACACACCCTGGATATAACGATGACGGTTTGTACTTAAGATTTACTTGTGAACGGAATGTGATTGCGTTGATGCTCGGTAATCGACAGTTAAATAATGTATCGTGTATCGTTTTCTAAGGAGACGATTCATGCGGTTGGTTGATGATGATAGTGAACTGAATTGATCTGAACTGAACTGAACTGAACTGAACTGATGAAATAGGACTGTGAAGAAAGAAAGATCATTGAATCCTCCTCAACATGCAATATTCAAATAAAATGATTATTAAAATAAATTTATCCGCCAATGAACTGTTCAGTGTTGGCGGCGGCATATGATCGCGAATTTAAGATCTAAAATTATTATAGCTGCGGCGGTGGTGGTGGTGGTGGTAACTGTCGATTATTTGTTGTGTTCTGTGTTGATACATGCGCTCTTTAACATTTAATACACTTGCGTCAGCAATGATATTTAAGCTGAAACTAAATCCTCTGCATAATTGAGATCCTCGTATATGACATTTAAGGGAAAGAAGATACAAAACAAAAGCATCAGCACCAACACCAGCGTCAGGATCCGTAAAGAAGAAGCAGAGCATTATTAATTGCTTATGAAAATGCAATAAGAGCGCATAAGTTTTTTTAGGTAGTGACGTGAGCGACGAGTTAAATGAGTGCGCGCAGAAGAATATCATATAATGTCTGCGAATTGTTCTGAGTGTTGTGATGCTTGAAACCCTTTGACATTGTACAATATGCGTTGATTTCTTATGGCCTTCAAATTGAAGTTTCTTGATGTTTCGTTTTTGCGTATGCATACACAAGCACATCCATATATATATATATGTGGTTTCTTTTTTTATGGCTGACTGTACTGATCTTAAACAGCAGATAATAATTATTTCAATATGTTCGTTCATTCATGTTGATGTTGTGAAGGCAGTGGTGGCTGTCTGGCAGTGCCAATGTTGATGTTAATTTCATATTAGTCGCAGTATGCGAATGAGTACATATGCGTATGTATGTTTGCATATGAATAAATGCTTGGTGTTGTGTGTAAATATATACATGAAGGGCTGACATGATTCGATATTGAAAATGGTTATAAAAATTGCACGCACAACACATTGTATATTAAATTGAATTTCTTAGAATAGGTTTGTCATTGTTGTTGTTGCTTTTGCTCTTGCTGCTGCTGTTGCTGTTGCTGTTGCTGTTGCTGTTATTGTTATTGTTGTTGTTATTGTTGTTAGTAAAGCAGTATATCACATTAATGAGCTCTTGAAATGGAAAGAAGACAACGACAACGGATTGATAATTCCTGGTATTAATGTATGCCAATTAAAATTGAAATTATGTATATTTCCGCTGTTTTGTTTGCGTTTTATGTACATTCAATGAAAAACTTATTAAAGGAAAGCAAAAAACAAAAAAAAACAAAAAGAAAAAGAAACAAATGCTACTTTTTTTTTCTCTCTCTCTCTCTCTCTCTCTTATATAAAGATAAACAAGTAACTCTACATTCGTTCCTATTATACGTGGTCTGAGCGAATTTGAATTGAATTTTTTTTTTTTTTTTGAAGGTGAATGTACTTCCGGTATTCATTTCTAACGTTTCTTTGCATCAAGTATTATTCTTATTTGATTAGTAGCGTATATAAATAAATGCGTACTTATACACATCCATACATAGATGGCAGTTGAAAATTGAATGTGCATCGTCCATCACCATATACGCTATAGTGTTCACGTTGACATCATAAAAATGCATGCGTATCACATATCACACTTGATGGAATTATATTGTTGTTGAATATGTATATGAGTGTATGTGAATGTACAATATAAGTGTATTCATATGTTTTTGTATATACACATAATTGAATAACGTCTTCTCTACTTATACCTACCTCTAGGCTTCATAAAATTCATTTATTCTCTATTATCAATGGATTTTCTTACCAATTTAAAGGTGGCAGATTGGTTGGCTGCCCCATGTAGCCATCTGTGATATGTGTGATATTGAATGCATATATATTACTATGTTATTTGTTGCATTGTAATCATCCATTCGTATAATTGTCGATGCGTTAAGGTAACAGTACACCCTTTCCATCAGACCATATATCATCATCAAATACCGACACACAATTACTTATTTTAAAGTTAAGCAGCAAACACCAAAATCAAACCATCCTCTTGACTTAGTTGGTGGTGGTGTATGTTGCGTTGCGTTACGATTCATGCTACTAACAATATCGCTTAAGTTTCTATTATTAAATAGTAAATATTAGCAGGGTTTTGCTTCTGTAACCATGGTTATTGTCTTGCGCAGCCATAGCTATTGTGCCAAGCTATGATGTGCTCTGATGTGTTATGATGTGTTGTGTGTTGTGTGTTGTGTGTTGTCTTGTGCTTTATATATATATATATATATATATATATATATACATATATATATGGGTTTAAATCAACACCACCTATCATTATCAACGACTAGAGTATCATCATCATAATCGTCGTCGTCATCATCATCATCATCATCATCATCATCATCATTATCATGAACAACGTTATGATATATATTCCTCTCTAACACCTGCATTTGTTAACAAGTGAGGGAAGATATTTAGTTACCTACTGTTTGTGTTCTTCTATTGTTGTTATTGCTATTATTATTATTATTATTATTATTATTATTATTATTATTATCGTATTCTAAGGCAACTTTTTATTGTGTCTCTATAAATATATAAAAATAGAATGAGCGGTTATGCGCTGATTTGCCAGATTTGATTTCAATTTCTATTGTTTTTCATAGGATTTTCTTTCCTCTTTTATTTAATTCATCGAAATCTTTCTCAAATACAAAGCCAAATCTAAAAAGGTGTTGATGTGTGTATGTTATTATTTACAATGATTGCATTTGCATTGCGAGCTATCAAAATTGTCTCGATTAAAGAGAAAAAAATTTAAAAAAAAATTACAAAAATTAATTTTACATTTTCCTTAATTGAATGCCACCTCATCCACCGTCTTACCAGTCACCAGTCACCAGTCACCAGTCACCAGGCACCAGCCACCAGCTACCAGCCACCTTTAAGTTAATAAGGAAACACGGATTTTTAGGGTTTTAGAAATTATGGACTATCAACAATAATAAGAGAATGACAGCAAAACCACTCACTAC
>CCAG010019773.1:0-95423 GCA_001077435.1 Glossina morsitans morsitans | reverse complement strand
TGCCCGCCCTTGGGGGAATTAGAGAAAATAAACAACCCAAAGGTGTGCGTTTTGCCCCTTTTTTTTTTTTTTTTTTTTTTTTTTTTTTTTTTTTTTTAATATGCTTCACGAGTCCTTAGGGAAATCGAACAAGCAAAGCAGTGTTTAATGTTGGATTTTTTTCTCTAGGATTCAAAGACTTTTTCTTTTTTTCATTTCATTTGTTTTGTCTTGATTTTCATGTCAGCTAGAAATGTATGGGATAACATTTTTTCGTTTGCTTTTTTATTAAATTATTCTCTTTATTTATTTATTTATTTATTTATTTATTTTTTTTGGTATAATTTAAATAAAGTGGTTTTTATAATGAAGTTTTACTGGCTTCAAATGGTTTCCATTGGCGGTGGTCAACAAGTGGAAGAAGTAGGAAAATGGTGTGATGTCACGCGAAATGAAAGGACAAATAACTTAAGCAATTGTCTTGTTTCCTCGAATTCTAATGAACTATTGACGTTACAGTGGAAAATTAAATGCAAATTAAGATTAAGTCTGAACTCATGTTGATAATCCAACTAAAGCAACTTTTGATTAAAGGCATCCAACTTTGCATAGCAAGCAAATATTTATTTAAATTTCCTTCGATTCTTTTACCTGGTTATGCGATTGCTTTTTCAGCATATTCTCGCAATTCGAGACATTCAACCGATCACTCCTTTATTTGTCTGCACTTTTCTGTGCTCGTTCAGGTATGTCGCATATAAACATACGCATACAAACAATCTTGCCTTTGACGATTGGAAGAGACCACGAAATGGTACACACCTTGAAGCATAGGGGAACCTAAAGCGAAAGTGTCTATCAAGGGCACCGATCTTTAAACGCGTTAATGCCGTATCTCTAAATGTTTGACAAAGACACAAAGAGCTATTAACTGGCCATAGAACAAGCGGACAAAAGAAAAAAAGTTTATCCTATTTTTTTTAGCTAATCGACGGCTATTGCAACTGTTTCATTCGAACGCCTTTAAACTCTACATACAAAAATAATATAAGTTCTCCCGGATACAATAGGGACCATAGATTTTAGAATTTTTGATTAGGCCCAGGTCTGTGCAAAAAAAAGAAGTCATTTGCCTACAAAATCTTGTTGCTGCTCTCTGCCTTCCTTTATGGTCAGTTAAAGGATTTTTATACCCTACACGATTTGTAGTACAAGTATATATTAAGTTTTAGCGGATGTACGAAACGATTCAGTCACTTCTCTGAACTACTTTCTAAATCGATTTAAGCATGTCTATCCGTCTGTCCGTGTGTCTTCCTTGTTTTCTTGTGCGCAACGATGTGTTTCGACCCAAGAACTAACGTTATTGAAAATGGTTCGGATCGCATTACTTTCTTGACCACTGCACCTGTGGACCCATCACTGAAGGATGAGGGGTTTATATTCATTTTATCAAAATATGGAACATGCGCAGAAGTAAGCTTCAAACACTCTACAGAGTATATATATTCTTGATCAGCGTCAAATTCTGAATCGATTTAAATATGTCCGTCTGTCTGTGTAATGGCTATTGGAAACATTTTCCGTCACGGCACACAAGAAGCTAACGACTTCAAATTCACCAAAAATACTATAAATTTTTGTACGCCCCTTGATATTGTTAACCGCCCAACTCGATTGAAAGACAATCCTACAGTCTCACGCAAACTGAAAGGACCTTTGTTTTCGAAAAGGAGTAAAACATTGGTTTTTTGCTCACCACTCATAAACTACAGCAGATGAATCTACAAAAATCTGAACATTTATTTTCATAAGCGACGCTGCAGCACTTGTACAAAAATGGGAAGAATTCATCACGCCCACTCAATATTACAGTACATGAAAATATAATCTTTTTGTAATATCTTCATAACGCGCAAAACCCCATAAAGTATATAAATTCTTGGCCAGTTTCAAATTCGGAATGCACTTAAGCATGTCCATCTGTCCGTCTGCGCAACTGGATAGTATCTATCTAGTTCGCAAAAATCAAAAGATCGTTCACCAATTTGCAAAAAGAGTTTGAAAATTATCCAAACGGGTCAAAGGACACGCCTACAATGCAATAAAAATATAAGAAAAACTTCACTTGTTTCATTTTTTCCTTCTTACTCCTAAAATACAACACATGCACCATACAAATTTCAACGCCATCCATACCCTGCTACGGCTATAGAGTATGAAAAGTTAGTTGATGGGTACAAAAGATTCGGTCATAGCCGAATATGAATTTTTCTTCGTTTGGTTTATTTGAAATATCTCGTGTCTTTTTTTGAATACTTGCAGCGTTGTTTAACTTCTCGCATTATTTTGTAATTCTCAAGACTTTTACGAAAACCTAATAATGGTAAGTGAATTTTAAATTACCCTGTACGCAGGGCCAAAGCCTTTTGAAATAACACAATCGTTTGAGAAGATTTTTTTTTCCTTCGATTTTTATTATTTTTAAAAACTTTTTGATTTCAAGTTTTTTCAATGACTTATTTGATATTCATAATCATTTTTCAAATTTTTTATTTTCTCTATACCCACTCGATATATTGTAGTTGTTATTGATTTTGTTGTTTGATTCTTTTCTTTTTTGTTTTTTTTATCTTTGTTGTTCAATTTCATTTTTCTTCTCTTGTAAGGTTTTTCCTATTTTTTTTTTTTATCATTTTTACTGAGTTTAGTTAGTTGAGTTTATTTTTGTATGCATTTTTTTTTTTTCTCATACGTTGATTGTTGCTTTTGTGCTTTTTTCTTGCATTTGTTTTTTTTTGTTTTTTTTTTTTTTTTTAGTTTGGTTTGCTTTCGTTCCCCAAAATTGAATTCAATATGTATGTAAATGTAGGTAATTATAAATATTATGTTTTATGTATTCTTGGTAAAGATTTTACGAATGCAATCAAAAAATTGAACGCTTTGTTTATAGATTTGTGTGTTTGTATGTGTGTGTGGGTGTGTGTGTTGGTATATGTGTGTGCCTGTCTATGCAGTATTAAATAATTAATTAATTTCAGTCACAAGTATTTGGAAAGAAAAAAAAAAAATTAAAAAAAAAATAATAGTTACATACACTCGCATATCTGCACACACTAAAATTAATGAATTAATTTACATACATTTGACATATGACACTTAAATGCTTTTGTTCAAATTAATATTATTGCTATTGTTGTTTATGTTGTCATTTTATTTTTCAATACATGTTTATTTGTAGTTAAGTAACTGTGAAATTATAAAACAATAAAAACTCTTTCATAAACATTGCTTTCATTCAAACAATGATTGTGCTTATCATATAGGGTCATCCTTTCTGCGATTCCGAAAGTAAACGTAAATAAAACGCACTTCTAAACAATATTTGGCTTACAGTTTTACTCAGTATAGTGCTTGCATCTTGTTTCACATAGTCGCGTACAGTGTGTAGAAATGGTTAAAGCTTCCTATGAAAACCACGAAGCCATGGCTATCTTTCATTTATGTGATATTAAGCCTTAATTAAGGATTATTGCTCTTTTTGGCGTATATGTCATGTTCGCTGTACAACGCTAACTTTCGGGTTTGGTGTGTCGGCTGAAAATTTTCATTTCATTTTTGAACATGAATATCTTATTGCAGTTACCCTCAGTGTAGAAAGCTTCTTGTGTGGCACAAAGTAGATGATTTCAGTTTGAACGATATGTGGCTTTAACAATAATATTGCAACATGCCATACATTTTGTGAGAAAGACAACTTATTGGGAGAGGAGTTCAATGATCATGTAATCCCCAAAAATGGTTATGTGGGCTGGCCAGAAAGATCATGGGATATAAGTCTATACGACTTTTCATTTTGGAGTTATGTTGAAGCGTTGGTTTACTCTAATAAACCGCGAACTCTCAGTGATCTTATTCACGAAGATTATTCGTATTGTAGGTGTAGCAGATTTATGTGGAAAAGCGGCAAATGTAGACGTTTCAGGAGTGAATTTTTACAGAAGGCCAGAAGCGGTTATTAACATGAAATCATTTTTAAATAAAACTAAGTAAGGACCTTATAGTCGGGCAAGGCGGACTATTAGGTACCCTGTACTATTTTGCGTAATATGGTTATTCACTTGTTTTGATAATAATATATGAAAAGTTACTCATTATACAGTTTTCACGAAAGCCAAGATCCTTGTATGCGGTGGTGTTCAAAAAATAGACTTTTGTAGTCCAAATTCGGTAAGATTGATTTCTATGTGAATTTACTTTTATGAAGTAATTTTCACCACGAAATATGAAAAATTATATCTTTTCACTATATACAGATTCAGTTTTCGTAAGAACGCTTATAAGCGAGAGGGTTCCAAAAATTACCCCGGCCGAATCAAAATCGTCCAAATACTATCACAGAACGAGTTTTGTTGAGAAATTTTGAAAATTGCAATTTTTTCCCATATAACAACTTTTCAAGACAGGGCGTTGTATGGGTAATGGTCGAAAAAGTAGACCGATCCAAATTATTCTCAATAGCGGTCGCGCTTGGATCAAAACACATTAGTTTGCCAAATTTCATCAAAATATAATATAAAAACTGCAATCTACAGCTGGAATACAGATTTACATGGGCAGACGGACAGATGGACAGACGGACAGACAGGATTAGCTTGATTCAGAAAATGATTCGGAAACTATAGGTATAGCGAAAGTTGTATCTATCTTAAGCACTTCTGCCTCTCTATATCACAAGAGTTGTGGGGTATAACGATATGAACGAACCGTTAAACAAATATATAAAAGAAAATTAATGTTGATATCTTTTACCGTTTACTTTTCCTTACAAATTAAAAAGAAAATAATTTATTTGATGACCCTATAATTATAATAATATTCGTAATAATAATGATTATGATGATGATGATGATGATGTTGATGATGCAGATAATAATAAGTACAAGTGATAAATACACTTTATTACTTTATATTATTCAATTCAATTTAAGTAAGAAATAACAATGATTTATTAAAGTATGAATGAATATTCAGGCCAGAGGATTGATTATATGTACACATAACAAGCAAATAATTATTAGAATAAAAAAACTATAAATTTCAATAGTCGTTGTAAGTGAAACAAACAATATCTTAATAAAACATACACGAGGAGTATATAATAAGTATATATATTTAACTGTTAGTCGTACATATCTGTATATATCTGTATAATTAGGTGAAAAGTTTACTAACACAGTGGCAAAGGTTTCATTTACTGTTTAAACTTTTAGGGCGTCGAGAAAACTTGAACGCATCTATAAACGTGAATCTTAATTGGTAACGAAGATCTCTAAAAAGAAAGTGTACTAACATCCTAAACATCTCAGACGAATGCTTGATATCTCACTTATTTACTATTTATTAGAGGGAATCCTTCGCCTTGTCTTCTATAATGTTTTGTTAAGTGTGGATGAGGCTCTTAAAACTGCCTAAACATACCGATTGAAGATTTAAATATTGTTTCCGAATTCCAAACCACACTCTTCGGCAACATTAATTACGGACGACAGAAGGGAAAACGTTGACTTTCAAAAATATGTTAGAAAAAAGTAAAGAGATAAAGAGAAAATGAACTAAAAAAGTCAACATTACTACAATCCAAACTACGCTCATCTTAATGTCATCTTAATCTAATTTCTTTCTACCACTACATATATCACAAAGAATATCGAGAAATGCAAAATTAAAGATGTGCAAGAATTCCTCTTGCCCATATTACTGTGACTGTGTGCAATGACTCTGCAAGATCCAATATTCGAAGATTTGTATCCGCTTTAATAGAGTAACTGAAAGCAATATATTTAGTCAACAGGTCACACGGTCAGTTGTTGTAATAGATGAACGCATGTGTCGTTGTAAAGCTAGCTAGTTCGGCGGTAATTGAAGTGAAGAAGCAGCTTCACTTTTTATCCAACAAACACTCCACAAACCCTTATGGAGATAGACGCATGATTGAAAGTTTCTTACCCTATGCTATTCTACACCTTGCTATAATTTTGTGTGGGAGAACCCCCGACTAAACTAACCATTTAGTCCTTTTTTTAAATAAAGGCTCTACCATTAGTTGCTAGTGCTCATCCCACTTTTAGTCCCAGAATTGCTTCCTTTGTTTTAAACAAATTATGAGAATAATAATAATAATTGAGATAAAAATGATGTGTCACCCAAGGCAGCCGCCTAGGACCCTTTTTACTCATCCTATACGTCCTTTTCCGTTTTATCGAAACCAATCTTACAAACAAATCTTACAAACAAGCGACAGCGAGCAGCATGACAATGATGTCTCCAGACCAAAATACACACCAAATCGCGATACGTTATATTGGACGCATTCGTTTCTCAGCACATGCGGATTTTCTGAACGCGACAATTTGGTCGATTAACGCATTCAAATTTCAATTCACGCGTTCTATATTTTCGACGCTGACACTCATTCGCATTCTGAGTAATATCACAGACAATTCCAAAGTTACAGCGGAGTCAGAGGCTTTTTCAGGGTTTCGCAATTTAATCACCTTGTTTTATATCATACTTTATATGGAAGGGTTTTACTGTGGCATCGGAATAGAAAATTTGATACGCGGTCATTAAAACTATGACAAGGAAACACGATGTATTATCCTATGATTAGACAGTAAATGGTCACAACGCCAGAACCTGACCATAAATTTGTTTTATGCAAGTAGTAGTACATCAAATAATTTCAAGATAGAAATGAAGAATCTAGTTGAAGAGGTGCTAAGCAATTTGAGGAAAACCTTCCACTTGTTTCCAATCACTGTATGTTGAAAAACTGTATATTGAAATTAGGTTATGTTAAGCATGGTGGCAGTTTGTTAAACCGAAGATCACCCTGTAACTTGGCCTCAGGTTTTTGCAATCACCGAAAGGGCACAAAATGTGTTATTAAGTTAATTTTGGCTAGGGAAGATACTAAAAATAATCCCATTGTGATAATGTGTGTGCCTGGGTTTGCGTTGACTAGGTGCGATAAGAAAGTGGTTCACAAAGACATCGAAAACAACACCACCTACTAATGTTAGTCGATTCAAAAAAATGTAGAAAGTGGCTGAGTGATGTGATCTTCTCCAGGCCCAGGCCCTGGCACCTTCCACAGACTTTATCGGACTATCCATTTTCTAACATAAATACCTATTATACAATCCCCGTAACCGTCTTATTCTTAATGATAATGTAGAGCAATTAACGGCGGAAGCTAATCGACTATGAATGTTTTATTTGCTTTCTTTATCCAACACCAGTTTTTATTTCTTTCTATTATGTATCGGAATAGTTGGCTAAAGGGTGCCGTAGCCGAGTTCATATGATACGACAATGGAAATGCGAACAACATGGAAACTAAAAGTTTTCGGAAACTATTCAGACAATTTACCGCAGAAACAATACGCTGACATGATAGGGAGAAAGGCAGTAGTTTTACGCATTGCTTCCACGGTATCATTCTTTATATGAATTTTGCAAATCTATTAGACTCGAGATGGTGGATAATCGAAATTCTCCCGCGGGCGAATTTTCATTTGTTTTTATACATAAAGTTTATTTATTTATTTTTTTTTCTTGCATTCTTAAGCCTTTCTTTTGCATATTTTCTAAAACATGTTTAAAGTTTTTTTTTAGCAAAAAATATTTTAATTTTCCCAATATACTTATGTTTAGAATTTGTTTCACATTTTCTCTAATCATTAAGTTAAAGATTTTTATTTTTTTTTCTTTTAAGCGAAATGAATAATAAATAATTTATACATAAAAAGTTTTTTTTTTAATTTCCTTTTTATACATTTTCTTTGTGATGATTTTTTTTATTTTTCTTTTCAGCGAAACCTTTACTTTGAAGACAAAGCTTATTATACAATAGGACTTATAGTGAAAATAAATGAAAAGTTAAATTAAAATAAAAAAAAAAAACAGAAACAAAATATTTCAACGTAAAAAAGGCACCCGAAAAATACTTGGAAAAAAACAAGAACAAATATGAGAAGAATGTTCGTCTTGGGACGAACTTTATATACCCACTACCTTAAGCATATATAGAAAGAAAATTGTAATCAATTTTTTTTAAGTATATTAGCGGATCGATTCAGTTTACTTATGCGCGGCTCTTCTCAATGGTTCTACTGTATGGTGATGGTATTTGCCGTAAATTTGTACTCTTACCCTCTTTCTTTCGTGTTACAGCTTTTTCAGGTTTTGGGCAATATAACGGACCTAAAAGGTCCACATTCGGTATAGTGCTTCTACAAGCTCGATTATACTCATTGCTCACATTTACTAATTTTTAAAATTGACCTTTAACTAAGCCGGTACCGGTTTAGTTCAGTTTTTTCTTCAAATTTTTGAAAATGAAATTTCTAACGTCAGGTGATCAGATGCGTGGACTTGTTCACGCCAATTCAAAATCGATCTCACGAGCGCGCAATGCTTGATTGTGCATATTATTTCGTAACGAAAAGCAAGCAAAAGCTACAGTCCCCCATTAAATACCTTATACTACTCTACAGTCATAATGGCTAAGATGTTATATGGAAAGTGCTCGAAAAAGTGGACCGATCCGAACAATTTTGAACTGCAGTGGTGTTTGAAGCAAAGCACGTCACTTGATTAAAATGTCTCAAAAATTGCGGTCTGTCGTAGGTCGAACACAATAAAACAAGAGGGGTGGACGGACAGACAACCTCAAATCGATTCAGAAAGTAATGCTTAGTTGATTGGATTTAAACCATGCCCTTCTGATTATTGCATACATTCGCACAAATTTTATATAACTTGTACCAAAAGTAGTGCAGGGTATAATGAATAAAATTTAATCAGTGAATATTGAGGTTATGCTCAATGTCAAATACGGGTCATGTTCGGTTAAAGCTCTTATTTATTTGACAGTAGTAGCCGCTTAGTGAATTATAAAACCACAAACCCCTTCGCTTACGTCTTTCTCCTCGTGCGTGGAGCATATCGGCTTCTGCGTTTACGATAGTTTTCTGACTTTTACGGGATGGAAAACAGGGATGCTTTTATATAGATTTTCTCTTTGCAGCTATATATAGGCCATGAATTTCGATTGTTAACTTTTGAACGTACAATGTTCCGTCGATTTGACACCTGGATGAGCAGGGTGAACGTATTTACTTCTAGAATTAATATTTTATGCAATTTGTTGCGCATTTTTGGATATGATAAACAAAAAGACAAAACTTCGGTAGTGAGCGTAAAACATTTTTTTTCTTTTTTTTTTTTAGATTAAGTACGCGAATAGTTCGAGAATTGAGAATAGTTATTGTCGAAAGAACTTTTTTCGTGTGCAGGTTAGGGATCCAGTTGTTTTGTTTTTTTTTTTCTTTAGTGATTTTATTGTATTTATATTTATATTATTTCTTTTTTAAATTTTTTAAACATTAAATTGAAAGAAATAATTTATATATATATATATTTATTTATTTATATATATATATATGTATATATATATAATTGCTTTTTATGAGTTTTATTATAGTTAATGACTGGTAACAGGTCAATAGGAGGAAGGTACACATACACAAACATACTTCTAAAATATATATATATATGTATATATATATATTTAGGATTTTAGATATTTATATTTCCATTTTCATTTCCTTTGCTTATTAAATATCGGCAGAAATTAAAGTTAAAGTTTTTCTTTTAAAATATATACAAAATGGTTTAAGCATAAAGACTTTTGTTTCTTTACAATTTCTGAGTGAGAAGCTTAGAGGTAAAATTTTTAAAAAGGTTTTTTTTTTTTTATGTTTTTTATTTTCAACTTAAATAATCGATATTTTTTTTTTAATTTTTCTTTATTTTATTTTTTTGTTTTGTTTATAAATTCGCTTTTAGTTTTCAAAACTTCTTTTTTTTCTCATATTTATTTACTTTTATTAGACAAATTGTTAATTGTATTTTGTTTTACGATTTATTATTATTTTTTTACGATTTATTTAATATGTCATTAGTGTCGGTTTAAAACCTAAATTTTTCCTTTGTAAAAACAAATGAATTTCCCGAAAATTGGGACGATTCGCTTCATTACGTTGCCAACACTCGCACATCAAATCGTAGATTTCACGTGGACAGTTCACTGGTATGATCAGCAATTCCTAGAGAAAAATTTTTATTAGTTTGTATTAAGCACAACAAGAACAAGTACGAAAATTATATTTAGTCGCGACCGAATCTTTTATACCCATCACCATTGCCATAAAAAAGATTTAAACAAAGGAAAAGAACTAAATTTTCACATTCCATAACGTTGGGCGGGCCCGGTTGACTTCTTCTATTTTCAGAATAAAAGGGGAGAAATTTGTAAGGAGTATGTGCTGTGCCGTATGAATACCAAGCAAAACATGGGAAGAAAAGGTGTTCACATTTTTTTTTCTCTTTTTGCATAAGCGTATCGGCGTTGGACACGTTTCCTTTGACCGTTTTAGGTTATTTTCAAATTTTTTTACAAATTTCTAAGCGATGTCGTTCTTTTTGCAAATGGGAAAGTGTTTATCACAATTAATAAGAAGATGGGGAGGAGGACAGATGGACAGACGAACGAATGTATATGTTTAGGTGCGAAATATATGTTCAAATTTGCGCCCATTAAATATATGTTCAGATTTATTTGTCGTAGCGTAAGAGTAGTAAGCAAAATACCAATTTTTTCCCCTTTTGAAAAACAGTCATGTTCTCACGTTGCGTGATGCTGCTGGTGTTCTTTACCCGTTTTCGCCCATTTTCAATGCCAACCTGTGGGCAAGAACTTTCAATGCTTCTGCTAAATTTTAAGACGACAGCTTCATTTGTGCGGCCGAGAGAATGTTTACATCACACAAGACGGACCAACAGACAGACAGACATGCTTAAATCGATTCGGAATTTCACGCTGATCATGTATATATATATATATATATTTTGTGGGGCTTCTACGCGTTGCAAACGTTTTGACAAAGTCAACATCATCTTCGTCATCCTTCTGTGATGGGTATAGAAAGTAATACGAAATAGTTTTAACATAATTAAGCCAACAACTGTATATGTAATTTGAATTCGCAATCAGTTTTTCAGGCTTTTTCGTCATATGAAAAAGTACTTTTCGCAGGAAGACTTGTATGGGAAAGGCTTCCAAAAATGAGACCATTAGATTCAGATTTTTTAAATCTAAGAGCCCGAAATATTATTGTTTAGTGATTATTTGTCGAAGACTTTTGAAAGCTGCAAATTTTTCTCGTGTAACCAATTTTCCAAAATAAGGCGTTATACAGAGAGTGATCATAGAAGAAAAATAAGGTCTGATTCAGTGCATTTTTACAAACTTTGTACCTGGGCTAACACGCGACCCTTAAAAAATGTCAACATTTATAGATTGAATACAAAGAGACATGGACAGGCGTAAGTGAGACGGACGGACAGACAAACTTAAACCGAAATGATTTTGAATCGATATAATAAAAAACGGGTCTATTTTAATCCCTTCTTGGTACAACATACATACGGAAAACTTTAATGTCCTAAGTAGAGTGTACAGAGTTGGAATGCAAATTATCTACGAATTTCTATTGAAGTATATAGGTTCGATAATTGGCAAATAAATTTAACCTTACGCTCTTCGCAACTATCGAAATCATACGAAGGGTTTCCAAATTGAAAACATTTTGTACAGTTCTTTGGCTACGCTGAAGAACATGCATCTCTAACCAATGGTCAGAAGCTTAGAAAGTCTGGCTGGGAGATTTTCAATGGGCTGGATATTGTCGGAACTTTGTTTTGTTTCGTCTCTCGCTAGAGTGAAACCCAGGCCTCATCACATTTTGGCTTGAAAGCTGGGAAACAACGGACAAATAGGGTTCGTAGAAAAATCCGAGAAGTCGTCGAAGAACATCATATTACTTCGCATCACCAATAGCTGTATCCTTAGTCGCATTACATGAACAGTTGTTTCTCTGACTTAATTATTTTATTTGTTGATCGATTTTTACGGTTTTATTGCCCTATTAAATTAACACTTACGTATTGATTATTATCACGATACATATGACCAATATTTTCAATAACTTTAGCGTTCGTTAAATATTCATATGGTTGCTCGCGGGCGAATGTTAAAATTTCCCATAAGGTAACTGCAAATGACCAAACATCCGATTTTGACGTAAATTTACCCTGAAAATTGAAGAAAAAATCATTTTAGTTACAATAACAAACAAAGAATTATGGAATATTTTAAATAAATAAATTAAATAAATGTAATTCGCCATTTTAAGATCGCATAGTTTCGGAATTTGTATAACAGCTGGACTGAAGTAAAAATTTATTGGTACCTTGCGGCAATGTTGGAACACGAATAAAATGAATAAATAGCAGGATAAAACCAAACAACGCCTACACATATATTTTGGAATTAGTTTAGCAAGTTCGACAATCGGCCCCAACTGCCCAATAAATCGAAATTTTTAGAATCTTTAATAAGCCCGCGAAAGGCCCAAAGTAGTTAGTATTTTAACCTGTTATATATAAAGGGTAGCACCATTACATATACTATACAACTTGGTCCAGCACAGTTGTTCATAGAACGACTTTTCAAAACAAGAGAAAACGTTATCATCCACGGACCACCATTGAATATCTTGCCCCACTTCGCTTTGTATAGTTATGCATATAACGAATTTTCAAAACAAGGAGTTGTACGAGAAGTGATCGTAGATACCCAGCAACGTTATGAACGATTTGATTTTCAAGATATCGTTTACGCAAAGCACTTCATTTCATTAATTTTTTCATTGCACTACGAAATTCTATTAATTAATGTTATGTTGTTTATAGTGGTGCTGGTCACGTCCACGTTTTCAACGTACATATAACTTCGGGTTTCTTCCCCACAGAGGAAGGATTTCTTGTATTCTATTGTGACTGTATAATGAAAAAAATGATGATACAAGTCGGGAAAAAATCAATATTGAGCGTAAAGTCAAATATTCACGTAGCTTATGTTCACAACATGTAGCGATCAGAGGGACACAGTGTATTAAGAACTGCAACTAAAGAACTTTACCGAAAACAACCGACTCATATGTTCGGAGCATTAAAATAAAAACGCCCGCATTATATCGATTTTTCAACTTGACAACGTTCGATCTCGTACGTAACAAACTCCGGGGAAAGTAGCACTGAAGTGCGATTTGTTAGCCGTTCTTCTTATTGACTAGGCTTTGCAACTTCTGATCACGATTGGGAAACGGGAAAAAGTGGGTGACCGTAAGCCGTCCAATGCTTTCAGTGATAAATTTCAACATTTTTTTACAATTTTTATGCCCACCACAACTGATGTGGGCGCGTAAAAGGGTATATTAAGTTTGCGCGAGTGTGGGCAACACCCAGAAGAGGTTGGGATAGACACATTTTTTATTATGCCTATGTATATATAATTACTTTCTAAATCGCCTTCTGAATCGATCAAAGCTTGTCTATCTGTCTGTCCATCTGTCCGACTTGAATTAATCAACCTACGGGCTGCAATCTGGTTCGCTGACGTGTGTTGTACTTAACGGCGAACACTATTCAAAATGGTTCGTATCCGACAATTTCTTCGACCGTATCCCGTATAGCGTCGTATTTTGAAAGTTCGTTATATGAATAACTGTAGCCTGGTGTAAGCTTGTTATTTTTAAAATTATGCAAAGTAAACATATTTGCAATACGGATGGATATTCTAAGCCCTCTCTTCCTTGCCTGAACGAGTATGTTTGTTGACCTTGCTAGGATAAAATAAGCGATAATTATTGCTTAACAATTCATTAAAAAAATATTGAGAGTAAAATTAGCTTGAATTTGGATTTTGTTTGTATAGCTTGCTATTATAAGCTTGTGTATGGATTTCAATTATTCCCATTTTGATATTTCTGTTTAATATAATATTTCAATTTCATTTGTTTTTATTTTACTTGAGAAACTTTTGCCTTCGAAACAATAGTTGCACATTTATCCAACGTTTCGTTTGTATCTTAATTGGGTCAACATTAATTAAGCAAAGTTTTCAATTAAAGCAGAAAATAACAAAAGTGTTACTTTTGTCTTTGTGTGTTCGGTGTGTTTTTGAAATCATTTCATTTTCCTTTTTATATTTTTGTATTAATTTTTAATTATGAGAAATTTGACACTTTTTTACATCAGAAGTCGGCAATTTTTTACATTGAATGCTCAACAAACCCTTGAGTGAATGACCTATTATTGCCTGACTTTTAGAAGAAGAAGAAGAAGAAGTAGATATATACGGAGTGCAGAGTCTTTCTTCTTTAGTGTGACCAATCAATGAGGATATGTCCACTGTTCGCGTAGCACGCCAACGGTCAGAAAGCGGTGGGGAAAGGGGAAAAAATAGAAAGGCAGTGGACGCAGCCGAGTGGGAGTATGTGCCCAACCCGTAAGTATTATAAGTTTATCGCTACGGTAAAGTGAAGTAGTATACCGCACTGGAATTTGGATCTATGAACTGAACTGACTTGGTACTTGTGACTCGATACTTTGGAAGAGAAAATTATTCCATATATTCATTCATTCGTTGTTTACAATATTCTTACAGATTCCTTTTAACAATACACAACAACAACAACAATTAAATAAACATACCAATACATATACATATATATATCATACTTATATATATAAACATATCATACTTATACATATATATATATCATACTTATATATATATACATGTATATGTATATCATACTTAAAATATATATAGTTAACCTTCCTTTCGCTGTTCATTTAATATTGCTTTAAAAGTGTCTATGAAATCCTTCGGGCCTAATGCTGCCAGCTCCTGCTTTACATGTATATGCACATGAATGTATTTGCTTGCAGTGGTTATCTTTAGGAAAAAGAGGTTAAGCAGCATAAAATATATATCACGATATGTTTTGTGGTTGGTTCTGTAGAAAACGATTAAATGAAAATGACAGTTTGGTTGCGGACTAGAGAAAGTTTTCCCCCCAAAAAAGAAAAACAAAAAAAACAAAAAACGAAAAGAAAAATAAATAAAATGAAACAAAGTAGAAAATGAATATTATTGCTGAGAAAATTGAAAAATAACAATTGAACATATTTTTAGAATAACGAACACCGCTTGCCCGCTTGATACTCATGCTTAGAATGGAATGCAAGTGCATCCAACCGAAGGAGGAAAGGATTTTTAAATTTTAATTACAATATTTTAGAGTTTTTTTCTTTTCAAATCCTTTTCACCTACGTTTTTAACTAGATTCTAAACTCTTTAAAACTATCGTAAACTAACGAGTTAACCTCATTAATTATGAGACTCCTTTCATAATTTCGAAGCGATATCCTGCTTAGCTCTTAAAGTAATTGAAACAATATATTTTAAACTTCTTTCGAGCTTTCTTCATCGAATAGTGGAGTGACAGTGTTTTGATTGAAGATCGTATGCTAATGCAATTTTGATTTTCTGTCTTCGTCTGTAAATAACTGGTATTAGCAACTGTGAGATTCGAAAGGTCGGTCATACATGCACTATTCTCATTGAAATGCCCCGGCTCTTGAATCGGTGATTTTCTTTAAAGCCGAGTGTTTTCCCGTTACATTTTAGACAAATATGAATTATGCGAGTGGATCGCTTGTGAGAAGAGGTTACAGAAATTTGCGCAAGATAAAGCTGTCCTCCGTATTCCTCCATTGTTTTTTTCAATCGGCATTGAGTTCTTAATTCAGCCACCAACGCTTCCTTCTTGATAACATGTAGTATATATACTGAATGAATTCGGGGAATTTCTACCCTACACTACTTGTATTACAAGGGTGTATTAAGTTTGTGGGGATGTAAGAAACACCCAGAAGGACTTAAGATGGACCCTGCTTTTCTTATAGCAGGCGATTTGGAACTACTTTCTCGATCGATCTAAGCTTTTTTATCCGAATGTTTATCTAGTTTTTTGTGTTCAACATAGAGGTCGCAATTCTTGAGGTATTTTGTTGTAGTCCAAAGCTTAATGTTATTTAAAATGGTTCACATCGGGCCAGTTTTTCAACCCCTTCCCACATAATATCGTTCTTTGAAAAGTTGTCATATGAACAACTTTAGATTCGTGTAGGGTATTTTGTGGCGGGTCGTGTTCCGCTATAGTTTTCTTATTTGTTGAATTCTGTGAAAAAAATATAGTTATTCCGTTTGTGATTGCAACTGAAAATTTGAAAGAAAGCTTAAAAAATCTGAAAGTTTTGAAGGCGTAGCAATGCTACCCTCTCTTTACCTATATCGGCCCCTTTTCTCTCTTTTTATTATTAGATACTGAATCTTTTTCTTAGTTACACGCTGCTTTTGTCAAATGCTAATTGAAGTCGATAAATTAATGATAATGGATCAATAAAGCTTTTCTAGTAAGATGACATCAAATTATCCGGAAGGCAATGTAGTAAAAATCCTTCGTGTCACGACTAGATTTTTTTTTTTTTTTGGTTTTCGATCTTTCTTTCCACACACACAGACACACTCGCAAACGTATTCAAAATATATTTGAAGTTCATACACTTCACATATGTCAGTGGAAATCATTGATTACCGCTTTGAGGGCGACATTATCGATTTATAGACACTGCACGTACAAGATCGGTGGTAAAAATCGCTTACGGAACAAATACTTTCTATTAATTAAAGCTATTACAGACAATTTACATAAATAACATTCTCGTGAACAAATTTTTCCAATGTCCTTAACATAGCAGTATTTCTGCTTATTATTAATTAAGCAACAACTTGAGTAAATGCCTTCTTTGTAAATATTAAAGCAATTATTGTTTGGAGAAGTTTACCATAGTATTACTTACAATACTTGAACAATAATTTAATTTGAATTTAAGTTAAACGAATTTAGCACAGGTATGTTCAACTGAACCAGTTGCTACGTACTATTCCACGTGAAAGTTGATTAGGATGAGAACTGAAGAATAATTTGCTTGGACACAATTCAAAGTCTTTATGGTTAACAGTGGGCCTACTAGTTGGTTTTTGGAAATATATTTATTAAGATTATAGGTTAATTTTAAAGAATTATTAAGTAAATGCAATATATTGTCATGCTTTTCCATTAACGCTATTCCCAGACGTACCAGTTGTTGCTGGCAGCGTTTTCATGTGCAGTTCGTAAAGCGTTATATTTAGCTGATTCCACAAAAAAAAAACCGCATAAGCTTGGTTTCACTGCGAATGTTTGTAGGATGCTTGGCATGCACAATGACTTTATTCTGCGTTTCGGATTTGTGCAGTGTATCCTCTTTTACTTTTCACTCAGAATACAATGAAAAACGTTTCCTTTGTTTTCTTTGGGCCAATTATTCACATCTGAAAAATCGCGTTTTTGCGATTTTCGGTTGTATTTAAGATATTCATTGTATAAGAAAAAACGATGCTTAGACGAATTATGGCAAAATCAAACACGCTTTGACGTAAGTCTTAAGTTAGCGCGCTGAGTCGAGCCAGCGAGTTGCCAAATTTTATTAAACATTACGTTTTAATATTATTTTGTCAATTTTCCTCGAAACTATCAAACTCGTGAAAATAAGGGTAGGAAGCTGAGTGATTGAGTGAAAAGGCAAGATTGCAAGATTTCAAAACTGTCTGGCTTTTCTCTATATAAAATCTGAATAGCACGATCGCGCTGCTTGGTACTCAAACGGTTAAAAAAATAAATGTGATCTTTATATAGGCACGCCCAGAATATGCATAAAACTGGAATAAACTTCCCTTCTTCTATTCCCTTCTTTCCCCTTTTCATCTATAACTTTTGGGATCGAAAATGTTTGTTAGTCTGTGTTCGATTAAAAAATTATGGCTTCCCTCATTCTCGATCGATCTGATCCATTTGTAAAGCGATCGATATGTGAAACGTCGATTATTCTATAGTATTGAACAGATAAATACAGGAGACTCTTTAAAAATAGTATTTAGGTTTTATCCATTTGCTTAAGGGGCAAGAAATTTCTGGTTTACGCAAGATTCCATATTTTTTATAACATGTCGGAGAAGGGCCTAAATCCTCAATGCTTCAAATGCTTTAACAATCTTTTATGGTATAATCTATGTTATGAATTTTCTCAATAGCTTCATAAAGCTTTTATGTGGACTTACTGATCTAAAAAATTAGGCAATCAGATGAAAATGTTATAATCTATTCTTTCTATTAATTTTTTTGTCTTTTTTTTGTCTTTTGCATTTCTTTTTAAACTGTTGTTTACCATGCCATGTTGTAGTTCGAAAAAGCCTTTGCGAACTTTTCAATAAGTGGTCGCAAATTTGTCTATCAAAAGATCTGAGAATATCAAAAAGTGTGACTGGCTTGTGACCTCTAATGTCTCTGTGCTATTGTCCTGAGAAAATTTAAAAATTTCACGCTGCTAGAAAGTGTTAGGAAATTTTTTTCTTCTCAGCATTGCTGGATGTTACAAAGGGAATGACAAATGTAATATTTCGCCGGCTTTCCCTTGGGTTGGTAGATGAAACAGCAAACCGAGAATATGCCCACAATAAAAGTATTAGGTATACAGAGCACAAAAAAAAAAAACCACCACATCATAACGGTCACGAAAACCCTCATATTTGTATATCTTTATGCTTTATATATATATATATATATATATATATAATTATATATATATATATATGTATATATATATGTAGAAGTATATATATATATATGTACAAGTAAAACGCATATCGTTTGTACATCTACTGATATGAGACTTAAATGAAAAGTACGTAGAAAATTCGCCCGTAAGCGAAAAAACCAAACTAAATAAATTAATTAACTACACGATAACAAGTACACGCACGCACGCCAGCATATGCATGCGCTCATATATAGACAAAGAAAAAAAAAACAAAAAAATATTGCTGAAAAAAGCCATGAATGCGAAACCATGAAGAAGAGGACATAAAAACATATGTGCAAACAAAGTGAATACAGATGCTGATGTGGTCTGGTCTGGTCTGGTCTGGTTTGGACGGACTGGATGGAGTTGATCTATAAGGGGGCATAGAAAAAAGACTAAAAGTAATGTAAAGCTTACATGATATGACTTCAACCTGAGAACGAAAAATAGAACGACAATCGTACTCTGTGCATACTTTTGATGCGTATGTGTATTAGTGAAAAAAGCACATAGTTATCTCTAGCATATTGTGTGCGTACACATATATGCGCACACGCTCACGCACACATGCATAACACATGCAAATAAAAGACGATGTGTGTATTTTGTGGGTATTTAAAAAAAAATAGTGTATTGTAAAGGAAAGCGTCTAAATGATGAAACTTCACACAGAAGCAGATGTTGGAAAATTTTTTGCACTTTTCTGCATACAAACACGAACACAATGTATCTAAGTTTGCATTAATAGAATTTATTACATTTATATATTTGTATATAGACTGAGTAAATATGCAAAAACAGCAAAATATCAGGACTAGGACTTTCTTAACAAGATCTTTGAAGCAGGAAATCTTGTGGTTTCTACATATATATCAAAATACAAACAAGTGTAATAATACTTACACGAATACATATATGTATATATATATATATATATATATATAAAAAACGTACTAAAGAAACACGAAAAAGAAATATGTTTACATGGAAAATTTTTGTTATGTCTATAGTAACTGAAAGTAAGTGCCTATGAGCAAAGCAATGGATCATCATCATCATCATCATCCTCATCATCATCATCATTGTTATTATTAACAAAGCATCTGACAGAAGTATGTGGAGGTTTTCAAAATTATAAGTTAGTTGCCTGTGCCTCTCTCTCCCTTTGTCTTCCTCTTCCTCTCTGCACGTATACGTATAGGTCTCTTAACAAATAAATCATACTTTTGCCGTTGCTTTTATTTTATTTTGTTTTTTTGAAAGGACTTGAACTTTATTCTCTTACTCAACTTTAGCGTTTCGCGTAGACAAAATACCTCTAGGTTTGTTTGTACGTTTGCTCAAGTGCATTAAACTGAAAATTATACGCATTTTGGGAACTCAACTTTAATAGCAGTAATAACAACAATAACGCAAAACAACATTTGTTTTAATTTTCATTGCCGTGGTTGCTGTCTATTTGTGTCTGTGTGTGTTCTTTTTGTGTGTAACATAATAAAAGACTTTTCGGGTAAAACTTCAGCATTCTATTATTTGCAAAATGAAATGAATATTAACTGAAAAGTGATTTTTACCATAACCATAAGCATGGACAGAAATTTATAATTAAATAAATAAAACGATATTCGTATGTCTAATTGGAAGGAAAACAGACAGTTACGTATATGTATAACTTAGGGCATATCATTTTAAAGCTGTGTTGGTTACCTTTTATCAAGAACTTTTCAATGTAAACATCATAAAGTATTTACAATGCTTTTATTTTACGCTGAATTTTCTTCTTCTTTTTTTTTGTTGTTTTCATTGGTTCCATTTTTATTTTGTACTGTTTATTTGGATGGTGGAAAAAAAGAATTTCAGCTGAATTTGTTATCACCCTTTAATTGCAATGAAAAGTGAGCAGACAGAGTGACAACTGTTTTTATTTCAGAAAAACTTTTCTCTTTGCCACACTAGATAATCAAAACATATTTGTCCGTCAATGCCAGTAAGTTTAAGTATTTTAAGAAAATTCACCTAAAAATTCCTTAAATTTTGGATTATACCCGAACAAGTCGTTTGCGATCTTGCACACCATTGGCAAACAATGAGCTTTTTGCACAATTAGCCAAATTTACATAACATAGTTGCTCCCTAAGCTTGCTACCTTGATTAAGAACTTGTAGCTAATCTTGGAAGCGGTTCGACAGAGTTCATATATTACTTATCTTAATGGTAACTGAGTATGAGAAAAATAAAGTATAGAACGAAAGGTATTCGACAAGACTGGGCGCTATTTGGAGTTGGAGTTGCATAAGAGCATCAAAACTGAGCCGCTCAGTAGATATCTTCTTTGAAGATGAGAATTGGACAGATTTAAGAGAATGTACTGCAAAATGTTTGCAAGCATTTCGGATCAGTGCACTGAAACCAGCCTATGTCCGATATCCTTGCCAGGTACGTAGTATATATGAATCTGGACTTTTTGTATAGAAGCTACACATTTATGTTTTGTTGATAGTTAGCTACAAATTTTTCACATCTGTCGAACTGTTTATGGATACCAGGGAATGGTAAACGTTGGAAGCAAATGTAGTCATCGAGACATTTGCATAAGAACTGAAGCGCTGTTCATCGAATTCGTGTCTCATTGGTGGGAAGAATACGAGTTCGGTGAGTAAACCGCATGCGCTAGAACTTCCCGGTTGAGTGTTTCCAATGTTTTGCAAACTGATTTTGCTGCATGGATGGATAGAGGGATGTCATGCCTAAAATTGCTTTGTATTAGCTTTTTCCATGTTTTGCTTTTTCTTTGATTAGTGAATGATTCGATTAATTTATAATTACGCATTAATTAATTTATTAATTATTATTTTAATATTTGCGCATTAATTAATTATCAATTAACATATACTCACTATTATTCATGATTATTAATTAATATACCAATTAATTAATTAATAATTAATTAATTTTTTTAACTAATCACTTAAAAATTAAATAACAATAATTAAATAAATAATTAATAAACAATTAGTAATTCAATTTTCAAAATTTCTCCACAAAACTCGTTTTGTAATAGTATTTGGACATTTCAAAATGGTATTAAAAATTTCCTCCAAACCATTGTCAATAGCGTTTGTCCTTGGGTCAAAGCAAGTCAGTGTAGCAAATTTCATCAGAATATCTCAAAAATTGCGATCTGTAGCTTGAACACCAGTTTAAATGGATAAACGAAAACATAGACAGCCGGACAGAGGAATAGAGAGCCTTGGTATAATGAAAGGTGTGTGTATCTGTAAAGCCTTCTGCGTGTTACATAGGGTCGCACAACCTTAATATAGTCTGTAACACTAGTGCTGTGCTTCAAATATGTATTACCCCTACAGGTGGTGTTAGGGTCATCTATAGGCAAATGTCCACTGGAAATTCGCATGCCTGTCAAAATCGATGAAAACCTAGATTTTCTTGATATCATTACTCACCGATCAGCACGTACGGTATTTAAGGGATAAAGAATTCCGGAATGAAATTCTGCATATCCGACAGATACATTTTTGCTTCCTCGCAAAAGCATTTCAGTATTCTCCTAATTACACCAACAATACATGTTTTCATTCCATGTTCAAAATGTTAATTAAATTCCCTTTACTTAATGCACTTCGGTAATATTTCCTTAAGCTGTCGACAAGATTTACAGCTTGCACTTAATGTATGACACTTCATAAATTTGACGAATGTGACGAAAAGAAAACAGTTAGAAATTTCGCTACGAATAGTGCTTAGGCTCTGTAGGAAACTTTTTCGCATAACATAAATGTAAAGAGTATGAAGAACAAGTAAGAAAATTGTATTTGATTGCAACCGAATCTTTTATACCCATCATCGTTGTCCTAAGAGAGACTAAAAATAGGGAAAGCGAACTTCATATCTATAATATTGAGTGGGCGCAGTTAACTTTTTCAGAATAAAAGTTGGCATTTATATAGTGTGTGTGTGTGTGTTGTAGTTCATGAGTAATAAGCAAAAAACACGAAAAGCAAACGTGTTCACAGTTTTTGTTGCATAGACGAGCGGGCGCTGTAGGCTTGTCCTTTGATCGGTTTAGATTATTTTCGTTATCTTTTGGAAATTTATAGGCAATATGTTAATTTTTGCGAATAGGGGAATGTTTACCGCTACGGCATTTATTAAAGAGAATATTTTCAAAAAAAAAAAAAATCGTTGAACTTTCCATGCATCAATTATATATATGTATATCCGACTAATGTCTAAAGAAATGTTAACCCAGGCTCTAATAACAACGCCAACGTATTCAAAACGCCAAAAAGACTGGAAGTTTCAGACGATTTCGATCTTAGCACTAAAATTGCTGCGGACTCTGCTTTGAAATCTAGCCTATATATGCTTTTCATATATTTTGAAATGAGTTTATCTTTCTTTTATTTCCCCCTACGGCAAGATCGAGATATCCTAGATATTTCATTGCGATCGTAAGGTGGTTAGATATCATTTAAATTGAATTGATTATAATGTTTATTTAGCTAAGTAACCTGATATCTTCACATGTTGTCGGCATAGCAAATATTGAGATAAAAAGCTGATCGGATCAAACAAAGATGACAATCGTCGGCAAATACTAGCCATGCCTTTTTAGAACAACCTATGTATATGGATATACGTATAGGGAACACATATATGGAAAGGCAAGGGCGACAAGGGACGTAACAGACGGCGCTAGTATTTTACAGAATAGTTTACGCTGAGCAGTTATTCAGAGTTTGTCCCATATACAAGTGTAACCAGATAGGAAAAGAGAAAAATGTAGAAAGCGGCCTAATAGTTTTGTGGCCAAGTAGTAAGTGTTATGCCTTTATCGAACGAAAGAATTCAGTATATCTACGACAAAGTGTCTGTGCACTGTGATTTGAGTTCACCAATATTAACTTGGTAGCCACGAATACTATCTACTCGGCTATGCGGCCGCTAAGTTATTGCTTCGAAAAAGGTTGGCTGTGAAGAAACCGCTATTAACCCACTACCGACATTTTGATCAATTAACTATTATCACTCACTTTGGCATTTATTATGTATCGAAATAAAGTAAGAAAAATCTAAGTAGGTATATATAAAAAACCTATCTAATCATCCAATTTTTTGACTTAGATAACTTAGATAATAGGTGAAGGAATTCACAATAGATAGAAGAGATCAATCACTTACGGGATTTCTCTTATTCATGACGGTGGCGGTGAGGAAGAAGTGAGGAATGAGAAAGAGATAGGAAAGTGGTGGCCGAAGCTTGGTGAGCGTATGCCTAACATGTGTAAGTGTTCAGCTTTTACAGAGTGACCACTCATCATAACTGTGCTCTAAGTAAACTTTACCGCACTTGAGATTTGAATCCGCGACTACCGTCGTGGTTCTTATTTAATAGGCAACTCACCTTGCTCATTGTTTGACATAGGCTTTTAGAACCTTGATGTACTCTGATAGAGCAGATAAATATCTATATATATATGAAAAACTGTGTATAACTTATTGAACTATTCTTTCTCCGTTTCTTCAGATATCACTTCCGTTTTCTACGGATAATTAAAAAAAAAAAAAAGAAAAGGAAAAATTATCACCAGATGGTATGAACTTATAGTTTATGTGAAGAGCTTTTCATTAGGATTTACGCCTCATAGGGCGTCGAGTACTATTGTGCTTTGTGCTCGTTGCCAAATTCCAACTCTTTTCGTATATGCATCAAGTATATGAAAATACTTAACGAAATTAAGAAAAAGAAAAAAAACACAAAAATTTTTTTTTTTCTCAAATAAACCCGGAAAACAATAGAATCGGTATAATTCCATCCATTTCCCCTTTTCAAATTCTTTTGCGTTTTAAGCTTTTGATATAATTTTCTTCTTCTTTTTTTTTTTTTTTTGCAACTGCTTTTTATGTACATTTTCTAAATCTCTTTTCGACTAAAATATACTCTGGTTGGGATATTCATTTTATTACCAACAGTATTAAACTGTTGGTACAGCTACTGTTGCGACGACTATCAAGTGGAAAATTAGTGTAAAATGAATATTTATGGTTGCTGCGGCAAAAGGATTAAGGGCAACACAAAAAAGTAAGTGAAAAACGAGTGAAAAATACCCGGAAAATATATATATGTATGAACAAAATAAAAGGAAAAAAATATATATTCTGTACATAAAATTCGCAAGTTTATTACGACCGGCAAATAAACACAACGGATTTAAATAAGAAATGAAATAAAAAAAGTTTTAATTTTATTAAATTTAATTAATTCCATTTACGTGTAGTAAAATATATATATATATATGTATATATATAATATATTTTTGCTTTTATTTTCATTTGTTGGTTTTTTTTTTTTTTTTTAATTCCTTAAAATATTTTATTAATTTAAAAATGTTGAAATTTATTTAAAAATTTTTATAAATTGGTTTAACATTTCTTTTTTATACGCAGTAAATTTGTTCGCCATTTTAAATTTTCGCCAGCATGACCGGATGAGTAAATAGAAAAAGGTTTTTAAAAATATTTTATTGGACCGATGTGTTAATTTACTTTATTAGCAACGATTAACTGGCAATTTCATACTTGAAAGTTTAACTTCTGTACTTTTTACAATGCGATGGAAAAGCGTTAATGTTAAATATGAAAACCAAGAAAATTCTTACTTTTTTTTTTTGTTAAGTTCACGTTATTTATTAAATTGAATCTCGCTTTAGACTACATTATGAATTCAAGGTTATGAACTTAGGTCTGTTTTCTGTAGATTCGTAGAGCACGTTCTTATACTCTGTACCCTTTCCGGTGCAAAGGTATATTAAGCTTGTACGTGTGTACGCGCGACACCCAGAAGGACTTGAGACACACCCATCCTTTATTACATCGATTGATTCAGAATCATTTTCAGAAATATTTTCCGAATCAATCTCAGCTTGGGTGTCCTTCTGTCCGCCTGCCTTTCATGTTTTCCTATGTTCAACTTACAGGTCTCAATTTTTGAAACTTAGTCCACCGACGTCTTTTGACCGAAGGGCAAACTCTATTGAAATTGGTTCGAATCGGGGCACTTTTTTTGACCAGTGCCTATATAATATCTTGCTTTGAAAACTTTTTATGGTTAATTGTCGAATGATGTAGGGTGTTTTATGGAAGGCCGCGCCCCGCGTAAAAATATTAGACTGAGACCCACCGCGCTATGCGTGTGAAAGCTAAATGATAGAATTCTCTTAGCTCAGAAGTGCGCTTATCTTCCGTCAAAGTTCGCTATAGAGTCGATGTAGGTTATCAAAGGATTTTTACTGTGAGAAGACAACATTGTTGAAGTGTTAGCCTGAGGTAAACGCCTACTTACTTATGCCATATTTTCTTCGCAGTCGGAAAGGCTTTTAGATATAAGAAAACTCAGATGAGATTTAATTTGATTGGGATAATCAAAACAACACGATAACAAGAAATCCTTTCAGTACGTTGTGATTATTTTTCGCAGACAATAGGAGCGGATCTATTACGCTCCAATGTGCGAACCAGCATAGGTCGGTTTTTTTAACAGCAAGCAGTACTGTTATATTACAGCTACGAAATACATACTTTTTTCTCCCTCACCCACATAGCACATTACGCTTTTAATTTTTTCATATATTTTTCGAAGACCCGTGATTACCAAGTCATTGTTTACGGGTTGAAATCTCAAATGTAGAATTTGTTTGGGTCGCAGCTAAAGTGAACGCTTAGTCGGTGAAGGCGTAACTCTCACTAATTAGGCACATCTCTTTTGCTCATTTCTTTCTGACCTATATATCCCTGTCGGTTTCTCTCTTTCCTCATCTCTTTCTGACGATGAGCCTAAGAGGCCCTTATGAGAATCATGGGAATAATTAAATGTTATTTCTTTCGTTTATAGTTCTAATAGCATTGATTTATATAAATAGCAAAACTGTTCAAAGTTCAAGTGAGCCACAACGGCTCATCCTGATCCTTGATTATGGTTAAGTTTGTCTGGCAATGCCCTTTTTTTCATAAAATTGAATGGATTTCACTCACCAGCAGTACACTTTCCCAGGCCATCCAGCGTATAGGCATAGGCTGTGATTGACGCCCAGTAGTACCTTCCAATTGACAATAATCCGTAGCATAGGCCAAACGATTTATCACAGTGCCTATGGTGCAGACTTTAACACTAAGCTCAGGACCAATTATGCAACTTCTGCAATAAATTTAAATAGAGTGGAAAAAAGCAAGAATTAATTAAAAATATTTTACTTTACTTGTAGTTTCTGAATATTTGTATAACTTTCGAAAGCATGACACCACGCAACCACAAACAGAAAAGGAAGAGATAGCGCCCTTAATATAAAACTCGAAATCATCATCATTATGATTATTATTTTAAGTTTTCGTCTACTTATGAATGTTGATAATGTTTTTATTTATTTATCTCTGTGCGCTCAGTGGTTTGGTAAATGCGTTCTTCAAATATACAACCGTTAAGTAACAACAATGTAAGGAGGAGAGTAGCCAAAGGGTCCTTCTTGTTTGTGGTATGGTTGCGTTTCTGGTTGTCACAAAATGTCAGAGCACAAAATTGCGTGTTGTTAGAAAAATACCTTAAGGGCATCATAATACACCACCAGAAAGAAACATAATTTATACAAAAAAAAAAAAAAAAAAAATCTATTCGATTGTCGCTTATCTATCCGCCCTTTGTTGTGGAAGTTATGACTGCGTTGATGTTTAATATTCGATACAATTCAACAGGAATCTATAAAGTAGTAAAAATAAAAGCAAATAGAGTCATGACAAGTGGTCAGAGAGGCAGCTTCAGATATATTTTATTTATTTTTGTACAGAAGGGTGTAAATCCATATATTTTTACACGCACACTGTTGCGGGATGAGAGTGTGTTAGATTTGTTGTTTTGCAAGCGACATCCGAAAATAGCCATTAGAGGTCCCTCCATACATTTATAATACTTGATCAACATAATATTCGGAACTGATTTAACCCTTTCCTCAGTTTCCTATCTGTCTCTTGGAGTATTATTGAAACTATCTATTTTGCTAGAAATGTATGTAAAAAGCTAAGACTTGTTGGAAAAGTAAAAGCTGCGGCCCTGCTCTGCCTACAATTATCCATGCAAACACTTAAACTCCCATAAACGCATCATAAAAATACAAAGAACTTTGTGTAACGATGATACTTAAGTTGATATAAATATTTGCTAGGATCCCTTGAAAGATCGGCGCAAAAATGGTCCGGGTCGGCCAAAAAGAGACACGCCCAGAAATATTTTAAAATTTCCTTGTATCTGTTTTCAGCAGGCATGGGCAACACTTGATCCGCGGATCACATTCATCTCATGATGTCGTCGAGTCTGGCCCGCTACGTTCAAAGTTTCAATAACTTTAATTTACTCGCACACGGATGGTATCTGTCTTTTCTACCGGCTCAGCTACGTAGCGAATGCATTGCATTTAAGTGCTTCTTCTTTGTTCATTCATTAGGTCATAAACTTGGCGATTTAAAAAGACGAAAAAATCATGCAGGATAGTCGAAACTTTTTCCGCCGTTGGCCCGTTGATGGAAAAAATTTCCCATCTCTGGTTTAGGATGATGAGTATGAAAGTTTCACTTTAAGATGTATATAAGTTTTCTTATTTGTTTTCTGCTCAAGTGAGTAGACAGTGAAGGAAAACATCGAAAGAGCAAAAAAATCTTGAATATATTTTATTTTATATATATATTTAAATAACCCTTGGAAAAATGTACTAAAATAATTAGAAAATGGTTGCAGAAATAAAACCATTTCTTAAGTATTTTTAAGCCTTTTTTTTTTTTTGTACATTTTTTTATCATAAAAAAATCCTTAACCTTAACAGAGAATCGTTGCCAAAACGTGCTTAAAGAGCAAAAAGTAAACTATATTTTTTCTTTTTAACATCAGACGAAGGAAAATAAATTGCCTTATAAATTCAATGATAAGGAGAAATATTTAAAGCGCAATTTTAATGATATTAAGACAGAGAGAATGTTGTCATGAAGACTTTAATTGGACCTTAAATTTGCAAGAAAAAGATGATAATGAATCGTGTTTTTTTTTATGAGGTTTGTACGACTCAACAATCATGTTTTATATTAAAACTGATATCGTGCAGTTTCCTTATGACTATTTCTATGGAATAAGAAAATTGATGTGAAATCAAAACAATTATATGGTCTCAGAAAGTTTGCGTTTTTACGCATGTTTTTCATTTAATTCAAATCTTGAATGCATTTCGAGACCCCGTTTGTAACAAGAACATAGTTTGCTTTTACGACTAGTGACCGATCACAAAAAATACCCTTATGTCTAATAGAAATACACCTTGAGTGTTATATTCGCCTTAAATGTTTCCATATTTAGGATTAACCTTTAAACATCAAAAAAAAAAAAAAAAATGCACAAATCGTAGAAAGCCTTGATAATTATTGATGTCAATAGTTAGGAAAAACATTACGTTTATTGTGCCCTACATCACTTGTGTGTGTGTACGCAACGCCAACAGAAAGAACTTGCGATAGATCCACTTTTTATTAAACCTTAGCATGTCTGTTCGTGTGCGTGTGTGTGTCGTTTTCTTGTATTCAACTTACAGATCCCAATTTCTGGAGATCAAATTTGGTACGATAACATGTTTTAGCGTAAGAACGAATGCTGTTGAAAATGGTTCGTATCAGACCACGTTTTCGACTACTGCCTATATACAGATTTATTTTGAGAAGTCATTATATGAATAACTGTAATAAACGAAATGGCTTGGGATATTTATTGGCGGGCTATGTCTCACTGCAGCGGTTTTACTGGTTAGTACTAAGTTTTGTGTAGTGATTCTATTTTGTCTGTCCATGCGTCCATCCACCTAATCTTCAATTTAGTTAGCTCAACGTACGCTTAATATATGTTCAATTTATAGGTGCGCACGAAAACGATTACGAACGATATTTATTGCATCTTACTCGCGTAATTATCCGTGAAGCCAATTAATAAAAATATTTATTAAATCCACTTTTGGATAATCGAAAAACAATGTATCTTTTCTTCAGTTTATAGATAAATATAGGAAGCCTGGTATAAATATATGAGAAGATATATTATTGATAGGCAGAAGCATTTCTAACCTAAACCGAAGGTTTTCCGAGCAGTTTTGTACAGCAGCTCGGAAGCAAACGTCAATATCGAAACGAAAGTAAGCGAAGTAGGTGCTAGAGATGTTGTGAGGAAAGAAAAAAAAAAACGAGTTGATGATGCCCAATAAAGTCGTCAGAGTTTCTACTATTCTGAGGTCAAACTATACGATAACCTAAAAAGGTCAAAACTAGTTGGAGAGACAAACAAAGCCAAAGTCATCGGGGGTACTAAACGCATTGGTCTGGTTTCTTTACGAAAATATTATAATTATTAGAAAAATTCGGTTTTCTTTCGTTCTTATAAAAGTTATCTCATGTTTATTTTCATTTAATAGAACGAGAATTTCCAGAATTTTAAGGCTTTATTTTTCAGTGTCTTTTAAGTCAATTCTTAAGTTTCAAATATATAGAAGTTCATCACGTTACTGTTTCTAAATCAAATAAATATTTTTTTTTGCAGCTACCAGCAGCAGTTAAAGAACCGGAAATTTTCTTCTTCTTTCTTCCCTGTCTTTAATTACTTATTGTCCATTGTGAGTAACCCTCTATTTTGAAGGCAATAGGAAATAGGAATACTTATGTTTCTCTTTACACCCTGATAGGCTTACAAGCTAATCTTATAGATTTGAAAAGTTTCTGGAACATTGTATTTTTTTTAAGACCGGAAGAAAATTTCATAAATTTAAGCATAAGTTTAATAAAACCTTTTGTTGATGCTGTTGATGTGGGATGTTAATGTTGATGTTGATGTTGATATTGATGTTGATGAAAACACAAGTATCACATGTCATGCATACATTTATAGCAAATGCACTCTTCTGAATTTGTATATTTTCATAAATATTTTCAATAAAGCTTAAATTCCAGACACATTTATAATCCTTGATCTTCCATCATTCAAAATGTATATATATGGCTATATGTAATGCATATACGTTCGTATATGTTAAGCTCGGCAACAAAAAAAAAGAAAAAAAGGAATAAAAGGAAAAAAAAGAAATCCTTTTGACTTGACAAGAGGAGAAAACTGACACGTGTCAGTGTCATTGTCAATACTCATCAGCGTTCCAAAGAGGAAAAAATAAATAAATAAAAATATCAGTCAATCAGGCAAAAAATAAAAATATAAATAAATAAATATTACGTACACAAATGCTTATATGCATGCGTTTGTGGATCACTTTACTTTCTCTTTTTACATTATAAAGCTATATACAAATACTTATACATAGTTATATATATGTGTATTGTGTATATGAACTTTTGATTTCATTGTCATGTCAGTTTAAAAATTAAATCATATTCTCAGTCACAAGAACACTACGTTCCCTTTTCATGCATTCTACGTTTCGCTATTCATATAACAAATAAGATGATGGCGAGGTGGTGCTTATATAGAAAGAGTATTTTGTTATTCATAATCAGTTCACTGAAGCATAAATCTAGTGTTTTTTCTTTTTTCTTCTTTTTTCAACACAATTTAATCATTTATTTGAATTGAAAAATTTTGCACTTCTTGGCAAAATTTGAAAAAGCCTTCAATATTTGAAAATGTCTTTGCTCTCTTATTTAACTTTTCCAAACACATGCGTACAAAGTTTTTCTAACAACTCTATCTTTACACTTAATCTGTTAATTTCCTTGAAATTTATTTAAAGGGTTTTCTTTCATTAGCACAAAGCCTTCTTGGGTGCTATACATGAAGGTAGAATCAATTTCCTTTTGCATTGTAAAGAAGAAGAGTGAAAAGGCTCATAATCGTTCTTTGGCTTAATGTAAAGGACAAAGTTCGTGGCGTTTGTCGTGAATGCCGCTTTAAACGATAACCTCTCACTACTTTTCCAATAAGACCAAGAACTCATCGCTGTTATGGAACTGCTGGGATTTGTGAACGAAAAGCTATTGCAAGTAATAGCTACAGGTCTCCATTGAAGTCAGCTTAAACTGTCAAGAGAATTCTGCAGCTAGCAAAACAGACATCGGTTGGATGACGATTGTCGCCATACCATTAAAGTCTTATGACCTCTTGTATTGAAACCAAAGAATAAAAAACAAAGGCTTCCCGACTGATTGTTTCTCCACGCTTTGCCTGAATTGTGAGCTTTAATCGCATTACTTCCCAATAGTAGTGTGAGAAAGTAGTCGTATGTTCAGGTTGGAGCAGCATATAATGCGCGATTGGCCTCCAACCCGAACAGCGAACAGAAAGCCTTACCTTGGGGGAAGTCAATTCGGACTTTGCAACCGTTGGGCCCACAATTGTTTTTTCGTACCCCTTTAATAACGGCTCTTGTTAATATGAACAAAAATAACTCGAATTCGTTTCGTTTCAGTAACGATTCGCAGTCGAAATGCAGTCCATTCAATTTTTCATTGTCTATCCATAGCTTCATACCATCATAGCATCCAGATATCGGGAAGCTTTTTGTATATAACTTTACGATTAAGTGCAATTTCCGAGCCAAACGGCGCAAACCGTTGAAATGCTGATGTTTTTCATCAAACACTTTTGTCACAACCTTATGAATTTCTGTCATCTTTCTGTTCGTTTGTTTTATACATTTTTCTGATAGGAAAAGTGATGGTAACGCCTTCAAGTTTACCTAAAACACTGAAAGTTCTTTCAAGTGTGTTGGTATTGATTGAATTGTAGCAGAATCTATAAAAATTTCAATGTATATACTATGGGCGATGCTTTAGCATCTGTACAGATATGGGAAAAATTGAACACGTCTACCCAACATTGTGGCGTATCAAAATTTGATTCTCATAAAGTATAAAGCTTGTCCGTCCGTTCGTCCCTTCACTTATTCGCCTGCCTTACTGTACGAATCTGCCTTGCGAATGATTACGAAACCAAACACCCGCGCGCCTACGCAACAGAAAGTGTGAACATTCTTGCTTTCCAGGTTTTTTGCTTGCTATTCATCAACGGCAACACACACACCATATCAATTTCCATTTTTATTCCGCAAATAGAAAAAATCAGCTACGCCCATAAAGTATTATAAGGTATGGAAATTTAGTTTTTCCCTTTTGTTTTACTATTCTTTAGGATAAGAGTGATGGACATAGCAGATTCGATGACAACTGATTAAAATTTGCTCAGCTGTTGTCTATTGATTTTTTCTCTTACTTGGTGATAAGTAGATATCTGGTAGATATGGCAGAGAATAGGGAATTGGTAAAATTATCGCCAACAAAAAGGAATTTAAAATAAAATGAATAAATGGAAAATGAAGTTTACTTCCGCGATACATTTGCTAAGGAAATATGAAATGATTCGGTGTGGACTCAAGGAGAGTACTTTTTGTTATATGCATCATGGGAAGACATATATTATTAGTAGTGCTGTATTTATATATAGATAATTGATTCAACATAGAAATTCACATCATAGGGCCCCAAAGGTCGTCTATTCCTGCACCACGTTAAGAGTGGAATTGATTTGGAAATATTTGTATGTCTGCTTGTCTTTGCAAATTACCTTTACGGTCTCAAGATCTTGTGTAGGAGGAAATATTCGTTCTCAACCAATTTCGTATTAAATTAAAGTAAAAAAAAAAAAACAGGTAAACTGGCCCAGGTATTGGTTTGTTGTTAAGCCAAACTGATAACATTTTCCTTAAAGGGTTTTAAAACTTTGTGCAGGACTGCTCTTCATCTACCCTTAAATTTGTTCTTATTATTCAATATTCATATAAAATATGAAAATCAGCAAAAAAAAAACTTCGCCCACAATTACCAGAAAGAATATATATATATATGTGTGTGTGTGTGGGTTCTTGTACGCGAACGTGTGCACAATGATGATTGAAAAGTGTATTGTTAATCACATCTTCCGCAGCAAGCGATATAGATGGACGAATGCCAATGCCAAAATTGCTTAATATTTCTCTTCATTCCCATTAACTGCGGGATATTTAAATAAGACGTGTCGTTTGGTATTTCCCGTCATTTCTGAGCTGTCAATATATAACTGTCATAGCAATGACATATGACAAGCGAAAGCTAGGAAATTCTCAGGTAAAGATCAATATTCACTTGCATAACGTATTGACATAATGGGGAAAAACTACAAACGCTTTCAACAAAATCGTTGTAAGTGATGAGATTCAGTTTCGGTCGGGGTTCGCGAACAAGGATAATTAGGGCTCTGAAAACTTAAGAAAAAAAACTCAACAAACTGATGAGCTGATCCGGTTTTGACATTTGTATTTTACTTCCTTAAAAATAGTTTTGGTTCGATCGTTACGTTACTGACGACTTCAAGCGGATGCAAAGCGAATGCATGAAATGTAATGCAAAGGGACGTAACGCATTTGGTTGCTCTTCATAAGAACCGGGACCATCACACACATCCATTTGTTGTTGATAACATGTGATGCAATTGAATCGAGCATTTAAGGACTTGTGATTGCTCGGCCACGTATTTGTCAAAATCGTTTACGAAATCTTAGAAATACTGAACTAGGATGTTACTCTTTTTATCTTTCTTTTTCTTTACGGATTTCCTATAGAACGGTGAACTCGTAACTCTGTTTTTGTCGCAATACAGCCGCATTTAAAAAAAGTCGTTTAAGATGAATTCGCACTCATATCATTTTTTCTCTTATTCTCGTGCATTCTTTTCCATAAATATCTCTTCATATTTTCTTATAAAATTTTGATGTTCATCCAGTTTTGTCCTTTGTTCAAATTCATGTCCCAATATTAATAAAACGTATATAAGAAATTCTTTACCTTGTCTTATGGCTGCCATAAAAACTGACATATGACATATTTTAATTATATAGTCACATGACATCAATAAAATGTTGTGGCATAGTGCTTCAGTTATTACTTGACCATATATTATTGACATTTATGTGTTTATATAAAATAACACTTCAAAATGAGAAAAAAAAAAAATAATAATAATAAACGAGCAATGAAGATATAACCCATCACGTATTTTTTACTTGTAACTTGTGAGAATATTTTTGATAGTCTTTTGTGAGCATAAGACTATGACAACCAGCAAATATTATGGCATTTTTATTAAACGATAACATACTAATCCAGAAGCTAGCCTCTGTATGTGTGTGCAAAATTGGAGTGGTCTCAAGAAGTTTTTAACAATTTGCTAAATTTGATTTGAGGGTCTTCATGGCTCTGCGTTGATACTTAACATTAGAATTCTCTACCTTTTGTGGATAACTATTTCGTTTGGGAGATTGGTAAGATCAGGTTAAGAAAATGTCCATTATCTGCCTGCGAACATGCCCACAGTAAGTAAGAAACTGACGCTCGAACCACGAAAAAATTTGAACAATTTTCCCTTATTTCATCCTTAACTTGTGATCCGATGCAAATTTTTCCGAAAAGCTCAATCATTTCATTGACAATAAAAATTCCGCAAGTCAAGCAATCAAAATAAAGTGAGTCGTTAGACTGCATAAGCATATAGCCTGACTAAGTTAATCCTAACAGTTAAGGGACCTACACTTTGTCTCAGGAATGGCCTTAGTTGGATTAGTCATTAGCATGACAATGTGCCAAAATAAAATTCGCAGGTCTTAAGTTATGAAACTTTTATCGTTGAGTACACTTTACTTACCTAAGGTTAAAATCTAACAACTCTAGGTATATTAAGTGGTAATTGATAAGAGCTCAATTTTTCTTCTATAGCGAATTATAGTGGTGGTAGATAAAAAAATTGGATCCGACTGTAGGAGAGTTAACTGTTAACTCTTATATAAAAACAATTAAAAGTTTATCCATTCCATCGATCCATTAAGTACCTCACATCACTTCGCTTAATACAGTTATTCATATAACGACTTTTCAAAACTAGGTATTATATGGGAAGTGGTCTGACCCGAACCATATTCAATAGTGTTAGCTCCAAATGTACTAAATTTCATCAAAATGTCTTGAAATTGCGAACTGTAGCTTTAATATAAGATGGATAGACGGACAGACAAGTTTCAGAGCCACTTTCTCGATCATTATATCTATCTGAATTCCTTCTGGGTGTTGTATACATGCGCACAACCTTCACATAGCAAGTGATGTGGAGTATAACAAGTAGTAAATATCCCCAAATACATTCAAAATCTTAATTTATTAAGATTGCTTCAAAGACAGTTTTACATAGAGACGGATATAATTGATAAAGAACACGATTTTATGGATAGCTGATTTTATTTTCATGGGGAATTAATAATTATATAAGATTTTTCTAAAAGGATTGTCGCAAGTTTCATTTTATTTTCTTTTTGCTGAAACTACCTATATATTTATTTATTTAACTATGATAAGATTTATTTATTTATATAATAATATTAAAAGTTTTGTAAGTTCAATTAAAACAATTGAAAAAAAGTTCAATAAAATCTTTTGCATAAAATAAATTAATAGGAAAATACAGCGAAATTGAAAAGAATACTGCTACAGTGCAGTACTGCAAAGTTACAGATGTTATCATTATGTTGTGATTGTTTCAGTTAGTGAAAAAATTCTTGTACTTGCAAAGTTAGTAAAATTTTGTGATTTTAAAAGCGTATTTAATGAAAATTAACTTCTCACGATTTAACGCCATAGTTATCACTGTAATAATAAAAAAGTGCAATAAATGATTCTACTGTTGTAGGGAACATAGTGACTAGTTAGCATTTTAAAATTATAAATAGTGTAAACAGCAGGTAGAATGATAAATATGTTGCTTAATGCACTTGAAGCTGTGATGGAAAAGATATAATTCTCAATAAATAAATTTGCTAATTATTTCTATTACTTCTTTTTCCACCACATTTTCCAATTTAACAGACTTGCCGAGAGGCTCCGCTGTTATTTCTTACAATTTAACAGACTTGCAGAGAAGCTCCGCTGTTATTTCTTACAATCTTCTGAGTTTGTCAAAACTATGTTTATCGCTATTGTATGACGTCGAACCATTAAGAACTCATTTAATTAACTCCGAAAAGGATAGTTATTAAGACAACTGTCTAGAAAGACGACATTCTATTAACTACTGTGCATTTGATTAAATAATTAAGAATTAGAAGTTTTGTTAGCTAGTGGTGTGAGGATATTTCAATCGTTAATTATCAATAATTTCTAAAAAGAAAAAACAAATTTAAACGTCCAAAATAGTGAAAATGTTTAAAGCACCTAATGCCGAAATGAATTTCTACGAGAGAAGTTAAGAATTTTCTTGCTTTAAGGAAACTATAGCTCCTTTTTCTCGGTTTTACAAATGAAATGGTATGTACATAATTAGTGCTATTTTATTAATAGCTTTTCAAACTCGTTACGCTTATGTCTAAAATTTTTAATTTATTTCAATGATATTTGGCTGGGAGTGAATTCAAGAATTCTGTTTCAAGAATTTTGTTTTTTTCTTAGGCGAAAACTGATGTATATGCATACGAATAGCAAGAGAGACATGAATACGAGCATGTTTGTCTTCTGTCTGCCTGTTGATATCACAACTTCGATCTCAAAATCTTTTTGTAGAAGAAAAAGGCTGGTCTCAAATCCTGTTTATTACTTAAGTAGGACCGAGCTGTAAAATTAGTTATGTAATTTTATGAGCCACCTTACAAGAACATAATCCGAAATGAATACGAGGTGCACGATAAGACATGTGAACCTTATACCGGGCAAGTGGAGTTTCTTACGATTTTATAAATGGTAATGAGAAGTAGAATTTTCCAAAGGGTTTTTTTTGGGTTTAGCATTTTTATACTTATATTGCTTACTCGTTACAAGACAGAGTTTTGAAAAGGGAACGCAGCATTATCTAAATTAATACATTTAGCCACCGAGATTAATTCTCGTTTGTTATGAGAATGTTACGTACACGCTGACATAAAATTTATTTTCTTAAATATTCCAATATTTTTCTTCTATTTAAGGTATATATTTTTTTAAAAATTTAATAAAAAATTTAATTGCCTGGCAATAACGTATTTTCCAAGTGTATATTTAATTCATAGGACCGAAATATTTCTTTTGATTATGAAAATGTCTTGGAAGTTCATTCTGTGGGGATAGTAAATAATTTAAGTAAACGAGGCTCGTCTGATTGTCATTTACATCTTCCTGCTTCACGTCATGAAATACGCGCTACCTTTTTTGTCAAGTTTTAATGGTAGGATTAGGATAATTTGATTCATCTTACACCTCATATTTAACTGAATTTATGATCTTAAGAAGATATTTTTAAAAAACTGGAGAAAACAGTAATATATCAACCATTAACGGCTGATTGGTAGACTTCCGTCTCACTCAGACTAAGTGAATGATATTTTGTACTACTTTTAAACATTTCTATTAGCCTAATCACAATTTTTATCAGTTGGATTTGGAATTGTAAGATGGATTAGGTTTTATACTATTTTTGGAAAAATTTGATATAAACATAAAGTCAATTAAATAGATGACTCAGCTTCTGATCTTTACCTTTGCGGCTGCAGCGATCTGTCAAAGTGGCGAGATAAATTGGCTCATTTTGGTAGAAATTAGATACGTGCCATCGACATCTTGAAAACCAGATCATCTTTTCATATAAATACAAGTCCCACAAAAAATTTGAAATATCGCATATCTCGTAATCATGTGTTTCGAAGCTTGAAAGTTGAAATGAGTTAAATTGTCGATAATCTTAGTATTAATGTTGCTTTGCATATGATAGCAAGGCTTCGATTTGAAAACTTGGCTTGGCTTTTATTTGAAAACACAACAACAGGTCTTCAAAATAAAAATATTTGGTCAACGAATGTGAATCTTAGAGCAAGAGATATTATTTTTTTAGTTAGGGTTAGGGCAATTATTTCAATCAGTGAGTTTAGTATACGCTATGTGGATTTTCGATTGAATCTATGCAAAGGAAGTTTCTCAGTAAGATATTTATTTCTGAATAAATAGATTAGCAGACTAAAAACCCTTTCAATTTCTATTGCAGGGATATTGTACAAAATTAGTTATTGAGTGAACAGCTTAACGAATTAATTACCCTACCTTTGCATCATATCACGCCTTCTTTGAGGACTTAATAGGAAGCGAATATGAAGAGCATGATTTTTTCCACTAGTGTTCTGAGTGACCAACATGTAAACAGAAGTAGATATATACAATGCTAAACTTGTATTAAAGTTTTACATTTTTTTTGGTCCATTTAAAAAAAGCTCTTGCCACCAGAAATCTTAGTGACCTTGCCTTTAGTATTTACCAACACATTATACTGTTTAATTTAATTTGATGTTACTACGAAAAAAAGAATCCAATTTATATTCAACTTAGCCCTTTTCTTATTAAATTATTTCTTTTATATAATAAAATTGCATACTTTTAGGCTTCTACTTGCACAAGAAAATGAAGCATATTTAGACAAACAGCGAACAAACATTAAAGGAATTTAAATACAATGAAAATAGCAATTAATTTAAAGTAAACATAGCAAGAAAATGGAATGGTAGAGTGCTCATCAGAAGAAGAAAAAGACAAGGAAACGAAGATAAAAAAAAAAAAAAGAAAGAAAGATAGTGAATCCTTGCCAAGATTTTTACTCATTTTGAAATGACGACAAAGCAACAAATTACAATGACATACATATTAACAGATTAGAGCAGCTATAAAGTATTAGAAACGACGGCAGAAACCAACGGCGTACAGTTTTTAGCCCTTTGTTAAAATTGAGATTAGATTTTTTTTTTTTTTGTTTTTGCTATTCAGTAAAAGTAGATGAAAAGCAGATCATTTTATGTGTGTCCTTGAATGCTTTCCACAGTATATATAGGAAATTTTTCTTTTTACGATAGTTTGTTTGTAATTTGTTATGGATTCCATTGCAAGTTTTTTATTTTACTTTTCTCTGCCTTGCTTTTTATTGCTCTTTGGTTCATTCGTTGCAAAGAATAGCATAGAAAAAGAGAGCGAATAGAAAACGTTTTGTAATAACAATAAATTTAATAGATTTTCAACTGAAGAAAAGAGAAATAAAAAAAAAAAGTAATAGAAAACAGTCAATATAATAAATATTTTCTTCTTTTCTATTCTGAAAACATATTAGAAAGCTTTTAGCGACGTTTTATTCACTCTTCTCTCCATTTTTATCTTACTTCTCCCCTTGCTTGCCTTTGACAGATACGGCGCGGCCATCATTTCTATTGTAAAGCTTAAAGGTAACGGGCATTCAACAATAGCTAAAAACATTCTGGCATGTCAAAATCTAATTAATAGCATTTCATGCTATAGTAACATCTCGGGCACTTGAAAAATGAATGTGTTTCGCAAGTAAAGTTACGAGGAAGAAAAGTACAAGCAAAAAAAAATATATATATATATAAAAATATGCATATAGAAAGGTGTAAAGGACAATTGTTGCATGAAAGTATATATGCCCTATGTAAGAAAAATGGGGCGGTAATTATTTCAAGCTTTTACAAATTTACGGGGATTATTAGAAAAAAAAGGAAAAAAATCTTTCACCAACATTTGAAAAACTTCACCGTTACATAGCTTTCTAGGTCATCAAAAAGCAAATTATTGAAAAAGAACAGAAATCGTTTTCAACGTCAAAGTTACTACAGAAAACTTAGGATATTTGTGAAGAAAACATTAAGCAAGAAATAAAAAAATAAATATTTGGACATCATTTAAATCCACTCCTAAATTTTGAATTGATTCATAAGGATCACGTGAATCAAATCCTTTTCATAGCCATTGGCAAACAATGGGGGGTATGTTCATTTTGTCAAAACGTTTGTAACACCCAGAAAGGGACCCTACGAAGTATGTATATTCTTGATCAGTATCTAATTCTGACTGAATTTAAGCATGTTCCTCTGTTCCGTTGTCCGTCTGTCCATCTGTCCATCTGCTTAACTACATAGTATGTGTCTTAAACATTTTCCAATTTGCAAAAATGAAGATATCGCGTACAAGTATGCAAAAGAATTTAAAAATGGTCCAAACAGGTAAAAAACGCGCCTACAGCGCCCACACATCCATAGAACCAAAACTGAGAACACCTTTGCTTTTTGTGCTCGTAAACTACAGTAGATACACGATATAAATTTCCATAGAGTTGGTAAAAAAAAGTAGAGTAAACCAACCATGCTAATCCAATATTATGGAGTATGCAAATTTTTATAATTCCTTTCCATTTCAATCTCTTATAGAATACCAATGATGGATATAAAAGATTCAGTCGCAACCGAATATAATTTTCTTACTTGTTTTAGCTAACATTAGCTGGTACTGAAAGCCTTATCAACCAATAGATACACCGTAATATAAAGACCATTTACATCATTAAAGCGTATAATAAAGAAAAATGTTAATAAGACAAGTGGGCAAATGGAAAAAATCTTGTTTTGCTCATGTCACTATACTAAGCTTTCTTCCTTGTAAAATTGAAGGTCCGGTTTAACCTATAGAAATAGGTCGATTCTATGCTCTGTCAGAAAACCTAATATCAACAAGTACAAACACTGTAGTGGTACAGTGCCCACCGTTAAATAGCCTTCATCTCTTCGTTTAGTATAGTTACTCATATAACGACTTCTCAAAACAAGGACTTTAATGAAGTGCAGTAAAAAAGCGTTCCGATTCGAACCATTATCAATACCGCTTGTTCTTAGGCCAAAACATGTCGGCGTATCATCATCATCATTCATCAAAATATCCGAAAAATTTAGATCTGTAAACCCGGCAGATAGATACACATACAAGGTCAGATCTGTTCAGAAAGTAATTCTCAATCGATTGGTATAATAAAATGTTTTATTTCAAGTGCTTTTGGGTGTTGCAAACTTAATATATCCTTGTACCGCTAGTTTTGCTGGATATAACAATAATGAGATTGATAAATACAAGCGGAGAACGTGTTGACAACTGATGGATAGGATTGTAGTTTAGAGCAGCGGGTACTCCTTTTCAGTCACAAAATGATTTAAATTTCTCTAGACTTTGTCGGCAAACACTCCTGCCTTACCCGTCAAAATGATTTTCTTTGTTCGCTTAAAAATTTTCATCGCAATATAAAAGCATGTTTTTTTCTTGGTATTTTCATGTGTTCTGCGAGATACACTTCTATTTTTATTGTTCCGAAAATTTAAAAAATTGTAATATTTTTTAAACATAATTTATTATGTTGTTGTAGAAAATTTCTTGAAAATTTTCGCTTAGTTAAGTACAATTCTTTGCCTTTCTAAATATTAATAATGATTTGCCTTGACCTTAAAGTATGCAAAGAAAAAAGTTAACTAAAGCCTATTACGGTACTAAGAAATAAAAAACTAAATTTTATACTTTTCATGTACGTACTTCTATGTACGTAAAATTCAACAACCATTCAGTTAACTTGCTGTAAAAAGAAAGATTTTTTATGTTCACTTTCATAATATGATTGCCGACCGAACATCGGGGTCAGAGAGTAAGTTGAAGAGAGAGGAGCCTGCAAAGAAGAAGAATTTAAGGTCATGTATAACTAATGCCCTGAATGTAAGTTGGTAATGTGTAAATAAATGGTTTTTCAAAAGGACATTATCATCATCATTATATGGTTGATCTTCTGATACTCTTATGAATAGAATATATTGCCCTTTAAATGCCTGATGCTTGCATATGATAATATACTATATTTACTGAATAGTAGCTATGTGAATAGCCAAAAGGACTATTTATGTATGCCTTTGTATTTCTTCTTTTGTTGACATCAAATGCTTTTATCTTTTCAATTGAGCGGAAATTGAACATGCGATTCATATTCTTGACTTGAATTTAAAAAATAGGAAATTTTTATTACAATTTTTCCTAATAAAATCGATAAAAGATTCATTAAGTTTTTTAACGCAATTCTCCATTTCACTACGGAAGTATGGCAAAATACATTCAATTTGTTTGTTTGTCTTATTTGCAACATTGGAAAGTATATCAACGTTAGTATTCCCTATAGGATTATGATTTTAGGACTTATCGTATTAGAAGGTCATAACCTAGGAAAAATAAAACGTAGAATGCAAACAGAATGCATGCCGCTTTTAAGTTACTGTAGTTATTAACCCTAATCGGTTTTTGTAACGAATTCTACCACAATGAGTCGTATAGGTTTACAGTCGGGAAACAATCCTATATCTTCACAGGAAGTTGTTTATGGTTTAAACTCATTTATTTATTTAAACAAGATCTGTATAAACACAAAACATCGTCCACGGAGCCTATATTTTTTTCCGAGTTACGTAAAAACAAGTGGAAACATTGTAGTGGAATGCGGCTCACAATTAAGTACTTTACACCACTTTGCTTAGTACACTTATTTATATAACGCCTTCTCATAATAAGGTGTTCAAAAAGTTGTCCAATCCAAGCCATTTTCAATAACGTTCCTCCTTGCGCCTTGCACGTCAGTGAGTCAATTTTTGTTAAAATATCTTAAAAACTACGACCTGTAGGTTGAACACTAGAACGGACAGACCAGTCTCGAATAAAGAAGATTCTGGTGGTTCTTAAGTCCTTCTAGGCGTTATATACATCCGCACAAACTACACACACCCTTTTACAACGGGTGGTGTTAGGTATAACGAAAAATCCTCAGAAGTAAAAGCTATGAATTTTTTATATCCGTCGTCTTTGTCCTGAGAAAGGCTAAGAAAAATGAATGAATAAATTCTAGCATATACATGAAAATTGTGATCGTGTATCTATTGTAGTTTACAAGTAGCGGGCAATAAATCCAGAAAGCAGAGGTGTTTCCGCTTCCTGCTGCGGAGTCCTTCCATCGATTTAGCCTTTTTTCAATGCCAACTTGCTTCGGAGAACTTCCATTGTCCATGCCAAATTTGAAACCAATATCTCCATTTTTAGGACTAAGAGAACGTTTAACAAAGACTTTACACAGCTAAATTTGGTTTAGTTCATGACATATAAGGGAATTATTAAATGTGATATTGTGCCTAGGGCTTTGAAGTGGTATGTGCAGTTCCTCAAAGCCAAATTTTGGGTCGATTGGTTCCTTCGTGTCCTAGATACAGGATTCTTTTCTGAATATGAGCTTTTGAAGCTCATCATAGTAAAATTCGTTTAGAAAAATGAAAATGGTTAATTTTGACATCATCACTAACTATAAATTTTATAAGTAAGGAAATTATATTCGTCCACGACCGAGACTTTCATACTTTGTAGCTCCGAAGCTTTTTTCTGGATTTTGTAAATGTTTTGATAAAAGAATAAAATTTGGGTATTCTAAAGGTAGGCGTGGCCGATTCATCCTTCGGTGATGGGTATAAAAGAGACTATGGTAATGCAATGTGACTAAAAAAAAAAATGTTTAGTTTACTATTGAAAGGAGCTCTCCTCAAAGTCTAAACGTGCACGCATTAGGGTTAATCTGAAAACTGCTATATATGTAAACCAGGGTGATGTAAAATTTCAGTGTAAAAAATGCCCGCAATGAATGAATGAAGTAAAAATATTTCCAAGGTGAATGTAACCTTCTTAGTTATATTAGAATAATTTTAAATGTCATCGCATGTATTTTTAAAACATGCTTTGCTTGAAAGTATGCTTTAGTTTTCATTTAAATGTTACCTCTTAATGTATGCTTTACCATTTACTTTTGTTTAATTCTTCTTTTTTCTTTTGTTTTTTTAATTTAATATTTCTCCTGCAATGCAGATTTTCTATACTAGACTCATGACTATTAACCTCGTCCATCTTTTGTAAATGAAGTGCAAGTCTAACCAAGTATGGCGAACTAAGTAAACTAAGTAAAAAACTTTTTGATTTGCATATGCAAATCGCAGTCAACCACAAACATTAGAAAACCCGAGAAAAAGAAAAACTATACTTTTACTTTTCCGTTTCTTACATTAAACTAATAATTCAAATGTATTAAAGAAAAAAGAAAACACAAAATTCCAATCTTCAACAAATTTTAGCAATTAGCTAAAAAACAAAAAAGACGAAAAAGTAAAAACAAAAAAAAAAAAAACCGCCAATGAATTACGCCTCAACACTTGCTTAATATTGTGTTTAAAATCTTTCTCTACTCTTGAAATGTCGGAAAAAATTGTAAACCTTGCGAATGAAAAAAAAAATTAATTTACATTTATATCTTGCCAGCCCCGACAGCAAGTGCTAGAAAGCATGCGTTAGGCATGGCAAAAAAGTATGCTACAGGTCTTTGGGTCGAGTGGTTTAATTGCATTTCACTTGAGTGTTGGATTTAATAGCTCTAACAATTTCAATTCTTCTTTTCTTCTGGTAAGCAGTTTGTTTTGCTTGTTTTCCTTTTTGCAGTTTCTTGTTTTTTATCCAAACTTTTGCTACGTTTGCAATTTTTGTTCAACAACTACTAAGTCTTGTGTATTTTTGCTCAACATTTTTTTTTTGTTTTTTTTTTGTTTTTTTCAATTCTTTACTGCTGTTTATACTTCTCTTTCGTTTTCACTCATGTTCCATGTACTTGTTCAATAATTTATGTGCATTTTTGTTTTACCAAAGATTTTGGTTCAGTTTACTTCTGTGATATACTGATAACATTAGTTAGAAGCAAAAATTTTTTTAAACTATTTTACGGTTGCACTTTTTTGCTTTCCTAAACGCTTATACTAAGATATTTTTACTTATGTAAATTTTCGTATCAAAACTTAAAACATTTTCAACGAAACTTTCACTTTATTTGTGGTAAAATTTTTGTGGTTTTCTGTTCAGTGTGTGTAGAAATTTTCATTCTTAAGTAATTTAATTATTACACCTAAAAGTATGTAATAGCATTATAGATTAATTTTAAGGTTATAAGGATGAAGAGAAGAAAACTTTTCAAAAAGTTACCTTAAGAAATTTACTTAAAAGCCTAAGAAAAATCTCAAAATGCAATTTTTTTTTTTTTCTTTCTAATTATTTCAGGTGAACTTTATTTGAAGGTGAGAATCATAAAACTAAATGCAAATTTTGCAAACATGTTACAATATTCTCCAGAATAGGTAGTCTTAAGTTAGGAAACATTTCGTTTTTTTGCCTTATACGATTTATAGTGTTTTACAGACTGTTTCTATACCACTGGATTATATTTATTCATTGTTTCTTTTTAAAAAACTTTTCAGTTAGAATTGTTAAGTTTTTTGAAATATGGAAGCGTCGATCGATGAAAGTGTAGGTGCATTGGGACAAAGTACAAAACGGAATCGATTAAGCTATGTGTGGTTCTCTTTTAAAATCAATGAAAAAACTTCAGAAGAAGTAAAAAGAAAAGCGTATTTCGTTTTAAATTGATGTCCTGTGCTAAAGACGGTCGTGACCCATCCTAAAAAAGAGTGAAAAAGTAAAAGAACTAAATTTTCATTCTCTATAATATCGAGTGGGCGCGGTTGATTTTTTCTATTTTAAAAATAAAAACTTTTGTCGCATAGGCGAGTGGGCGTTGTAAGTGGATCCCTCGAAAAATTAGGTCGTCTCCAAACCCTTTTGCAAATTTATAGGCGATTTGTTCATTTTCGCTCATATAAATTTTATCCCAAAAGGTGAACATATTTTTCAAGTCCGTCTACTAACCCGACAAGTCAGTTTCGAAAAAACCTTCTCCAATCCAAAATTTTCTCCAAGCACATGCGATGCGGTCAAATAGTTTTGTTTGGTTGAAGTTAGTCCTAGCCACCGCTCTTTAAAATTATATTTACGAATAGCTTCTTCAAAAACTGAACATGTGCAATCCCATCTTTACTCTAGAACAAAGTAGACCATGCCTTTTAATAAGCTCGACTCATGTCATATTAATAAGCTCGACTTTCATCATTCTTCTTTCTCCCATACGAGAAAAGCTTGGCCCCTTTTCGATTTGATTCAGATGCTTATTTGTAATTACCTGGACGACAAGACAAATGAGGTAAACACGACTGTTTGGTTTATATTTTGTTGTTTAGTTTACATTTTTCCCACTGACACGCTGCACACGCACTTTCCATGTGGACGCTCGTTTTGCCGACTTTAGGTAAAATTAGCACAAAGGAAAATTCCTGGAAGGCGCTCCAAGCAATAGCTCAACCAGTTCAAGAGGAAAGAGCCATGTCGTGATGGGATCTACTTTAAAAGCAATGGAATACCTTTTGGTGAATAAAAAACAACATTCATCATCAATTCCGGCTCTTGTTCACAAAGTACGTATTTGGATTGCATAGACAGAAGAAGTTGAAACTGTAAACAGCATCGTAAAACTTAATAGTTTTTAAGCGTCTTAAGTCTTCACCAGTGTATGCTGAGACACTAACAGCTAATGAAAGTTATTCGATAATTACTTCGACAGCATTTTACACCTTTTCATCTTTTCTATATGAAATTTATTCTGCTTAGACATGATCCTAATTCTATGATGAATATATAATTTATGTTCTTAATTAATAAAATTTCGAATTTTTATTAATAGTGGGAAACACGTGTATTTATTACCATAAAAATAAAAAGGGAAAATTGAACCCTAAAAACCACAAAATACCTTTCAAGCAAAATTTTAATCAAACAGTTGTTAAGTGGAAAAACAGAAAGGGGACAAGAAAAGTAGAAGGAATATTGTAACACTCACATATGTCAAAATATTATATACACCCTTAACAGACTTTGTATGTACCCTCTTTATAAACTATAATACCACAACACATATAATCTAATGTGCTATTCATTCCCCTTTTGTTCATTTTCTGCCAGTAAAATGCATTTTATAATATCTTATTACAATCCGTAAGATAGTCAAATATAACGCTAGATAGAAGAGTAATGTTAAAGTTAAAATATGAATATAATAAAAACACACAAATTGTAAAGACAGACAAACAGATAGACATGTGTTCACAACAAACATACATGAATACATCTATAAATTTACATTACATTGTAGTATGCTGCAACTGCAGTAGCCTCAGTGCACACATAAATGAAATGGAAAACCAAGAAATTGAAATTAAGCAAGACATTCTGTTTGAGAGAATCTACATCATTCATCTCATACATGTATTTGTTTTATGGCAATTGTATTGGTTGTCATTTATGTACATAGTCATGTTGATTCGTATATAGACAGACGTACGTGGCTACGTTATGTCTATAATTACAATTTATAGCAAAATGACAGTAAACATATGCAGGCTGTTTGTTTTGTTGTTATTTTGACAAAAGTTCATAGAACGAATCGAAATAGAGAAAATGAATAGAAATAGAGCGAGAGTAAGTAAGCATTTTTTTGTTGTTTTTTTAACTTCCAAGTTGAAGAATTTCTCTTTTAAATCGATTTTTAATTATGAGTTTAAGTGTTATTTAGAAGTATAGCTTCAAGTAAACTAGATTTCATTTATTGTCATAAAATTGATATTCTCTTCATTAAAAGGAAAATTCCATTGGACCATGATATAATTTTTATTAAACATGGAAAGCTAAAAAAAGTTATTAATTAAAGAAAACTTAAATCTGCAGTTTTAGATAAATTTAATAACTCAGTTCTAAATTAATGAGTAAAATTGCTTAGTCATAAGAAAACTATGCTCGATTGAATAATAAATATTCTTATACTTACTTATTACTTGCTATGCTTACAGTAATTTAAACAAATCTTTAAATTTGTTTAATACTTCTTAACCTTAAAATCTACCATAGATTACTTTAATATTCGATAGGGAATTGTGAGTAAAGCTACAACAACAAAGATATAAGCAACGTTTAACCACAAGCCATACGGCCATCTAGTCATGCATGGGTCAACAGCAATCTAAGCAGTCTTTTAGTTAAAATAACATTTTAAACGGCAACCGATAGTAAGAGCCGGGATTGACTGTGACTAAAATTGAACTCAATTCCATACGCACATAATTGTGTGAATTTTACGTCTGTATATAAACGGGATAATTACTTTGGAAAATTGTGATCAATCATAGCATTTGATGGCTGCAAATGGTGATAGTTAAACATTTTGAATTGTTAGAGGAAAATGCAAAATAATGATATAACGCAGCGAGAGCATAGAAACATTTTGATTATGAGAAAAAATTTCACATTAGGTTTATAGTGAATATTGCGACTATAGATTGCCCGCGTATGGTGGTAAGTAATGTTGACGCACAATAGCAAACCATAGTAAAGAAAAGCCAATCACTGTAATTATAGTATGAGAAGTGAAGATAATAGAAACGAATGCAATGTGTTAACTGGCAATGAGTTGGAACAAGGGCGGAGTTGAAAATGATTTAACAGAAAAATGCGTTTAAGGAAAAATTTGGAGTTAGGAACTATGCTAGCAAGCAAGTAAATCTTTGGAAACTAATGTATTTTAAAGAGTCTCTGCTTATAAACAATAGCATACCTTTAAGCTTTTGTAAACAGTAGTATACTTTTAAGCCTTTATATAAATATGTTTATATAGTATACTTTTAGGAATTTTATAAAATTATCGGCATACTTTTAAGCATTTAATAAAATTATATAGTTTACAGGACAAGGACAATCTATTTTCATTCGGATTCCTTTAAATCAATTTTTTTTTATAAATTTAGAGAAGAAAATGTTTATCTGTAAAACAAATTTCAATAAACAGTTAGACTTCCTAGGTGTGATGCCTCAGGCGCTCTTGTTACTGGCTTTAATGCTTTTATTTAAATTTATAAGTCCCCTTTGAGCAAAAATTGATAAATTTTCTTAATAAAAAAATCGGGATATAGTTTTTTTTTATGATTATAATTTTCGTTGTTTTGTAGTTGTTGTGTTGTCCATGTTATTTAATGCGCCATGTGATGCTTTACAATAGATTTGAAAATTATGCAAGCAAAAAATTATTGAATAAGTTTTCACTCCCGGAATGCTACAAAACCCATATTGCAGTTATTCGCTTAACGTCATGACGTAGTGAACAATAAGCTGCTGCAGTTTGGCTATTATATGTCGATGTACGAATATGCGTAAAATAAATTAAATACTCATATATGCGAAAGAGGGGGAAACTAGGCAATCGCATGTTGTGCGCAATGAGTGCTTTAGTCATTATTGTTACAACTGCTGCTGTTGCCACTACCATTAATGTTTACAAATCCCCGCACACCTACATGTCTATGTATAATGTAAGTGCTATGTATTTATACAGAAAATAATGGAATAATGCTTGTAACATCGAGCGAAGGTTAAACGCCAAGGGAAAGCATAAAATCTAAAGATTTACACATACAACCCAATCACCCATGTACGGAAATAAGACATAGACATTAGCTTATGTGAGATTAGCTTAATTATTTTCGAGGTTTTAGTAATGATTGAAAATCAATGAATGAGACTTGTCAGTATCTTTCCTCCAAGTATCTGTGCATACATATATATATATATTTATATATATGGCATCAGGGTTGTTATTCTCATTGTGAGAGCGATTTTTGTCTCGTTCCTTTTAAATATTTTTAAGTAAAGTAATTTTATAAGCGGATCAGAAGTGATTTTATAGTGAATGCCTGTGAGTCCTTATATGGTGTCCCTTCTCTTCATTTCCATACCTATTCGTTGGATTTTTCTCATTTATTATTTTCATCACTCTGGCAGTATTGGATTTCATAATCCTATATCCTACAAGAGTAAAGTATTTTTAATTGATTTTTTTATTTGTTTTTCTTTTTTTTTTTTTTTACATATAATGACAAAGATTAATTTCCCGCTAATGGTTTCTAATGAATAGTAAATTACTTGGTGAAATGTATGCATATTTTATGGATATGCCTCCTCTTACTCTTCGTTAAGTGCAAGTAGGGGAATTTACAATTTTTTTTTGTTTGCTATATTTTTATATTATTATAATTATCTTCTGAAGTTAATGACTTCTAACTTCTTCTGTTGTAATTTTATGTCTTTTTTTTTACTTTCACTATAAAGAGGGTAATAAATCGTATTTATTGCAGTAATATGTGGCAGGCATTTTAAACTCATTGATTTGCTATTAATATTAAATTTCTTAAAAATTTTGTGATGGAAATCTTCTAACAGGTAACAGGAGATTCCATAGGCTTGGGTTCATCCGGCGGCCACATAAATTACATGATCGTAGTGCTTTTGAAGCAAATTTTTTAATCATACTTCGCTCGGTTGATCTTACGGATCCCTATGTGTTTTGCAGTTGCAGCCGATAAGACGGATCTACAATATGCGAGGGAAATTAATTTTACGAAAGCATAGAGATGTAGTTACTTCCAGCTCAACCGCATATCAGTGTGTAAATGAATTTATTCGTGGGTCGATTAGCAGAGAATTTAACGAAGCCAGTTAAAGTCGTTTATTGTTCTAAAAATACATCGTTACTGTATATGAATTTGCAAAGCGCTTGTGATCTATCGTGAAATTTCCGTTTTCTTGAGCATAAGCGGGACAATGTAATAACATGCAAGTAAGTTTAGTGAAAAGGTCGAGTGCTTTGGATCCAGAGAGCTTTATGAATATTCAACAAAGGGCTAGCATTGTCAGATCAAAAAAAATGCTTTGAAAATTTCATAATATAATATCAGAAATGGTAAATTTATCATGTCCATGCCTGTTTACATAACTTTTATCATTCTTAGTCATCACTTTTATGAGATTTCCATTTTCTTTTGCTGAATTTAAAAGTACGTGGCATTGGAAATACCATGTACTTTTGATTGTAATATTTCAAATGTGTGTGTTGCGATTCCAAAGAAAAGAAACGAAATATTTTGCTTCCGGCTTCTTCATGATCCTTAGTACAACAAAATCCAACTAACTTAAGGATGATTAATTATTTGTTCATTTCTCAATTTCATTGTCATTAACACGTTTCGATATAACGAGTTTGTTACTATTTTTTTACATCCTCTTGCAACCGTATGAAATTCATATCAATGGAACTAGAAGATCCTTTTCTCCGCATCATCATTAGAACGGAAAATTGGTTTAGACAAAGTCATTGATCAAAACAACGATTAACATGAATAGCAATGCAAAGTAACCAAACAGATGCAGTAGCATGTCCTATATCCATAGCTCCTAGTGATGATGAGCATAACCACATCTATTTATTAACTTAACGTAAATGGATGGAATATGGATATATACACATATACATACATATATATGTATACACAAACATCTATAAACATATTATAGACGTCAGAAATATATAGCTACGACGTCAGGGACTCATTACATACAAGCAGTCTTTTCATTTCGCTGTGGAAAGAAGTCGAAATTTCAAGAAAAAATGCTTTTGCATTCTTTATGAATTCATTCTTAGCATTCTTTATGAATATTTGGGCGTAAGAAAGCAATTTTCCAAATGGGTGAAACAAAAACATTAACTGACTCGGAGCGTAGAAAAGTATCATGAAATGAAGTTTGAACCACGACGCCACCCACCACATTTGTCAGATTTATTTTCAAATTTCGAAACGGAAAAGGTTTACATCAAGTGATGGCGTCATTCCGGCAACCGAACTGTCCTTTAGGTTACTATACTATAGGTATCAAAATACGGGAAAGCCTTGAAATGATTACATCGCTTATGAAAGAGACTACGTTAATGACTTAAGTTGAATTTTGTAAAGCACATGTTCTTTTCCTACTAAGTCCCGCGAATTGTCCATTGTTGTATAAAATGCGATCAGATATTACAGTTTCACTAACTTACGTAAATGTCAGAACTTATTTGTATTCCTAAGATTATTTATAGCCCTACGCCAAGCCGAGATATTTGTACAATAAACTTCGGTTTCTCAAATCCAAGCACATAATAAATCTAATTTTGCATGATATTTGAGTCTGTGCTGTACCTATAGCAGCATAAAGATATGACACTCTCTGACAGTGCGTAAGGCGACCAATGCTAATATCATAATAGATGTGCAATAAAAGTGGAGTGAATTTCAAGAGCAAACTTACGTTTATATTGTGCTTAGTGTATTGCACTGAAAGAGACATTAATGTGATTAAATATATTTCTGTGATATTAAATTAAATTAAAATTAAATGAATCATTTTACAACTCAAACTAATTAATGCTCAATTTTCAACTGCTTTTCCGTTTCCGCGTTTCCTATTTCATGCTTCGACAACAACAAACATGCGTTATATCCTATCAAATGTAACAAAGTAAATACATCTAGACATCTACTACTATCAGCAACAATATCGAAAGGCAACGTATTTTTTAATTAAAAAATGTTGTTTTTGTTTTTCTTTTCCCTTTTTGTGCACAAAATTGTTTTATGTGTAATGTGTGGTAAAATTATTTGATTTACTATGCAAAGGAGTATAAAATGCAGTTTTGTTTACTTGACACAGACCCCGATGCGAAAAGTGTGTTAATAACCACAGTGTGCGTTTCAAATTGACTGGATTAAGTCCAATTACAATTTCACTTTTGTTTTCGGTTCTACTCTCTCTGTCATTCAGTTTGATTGCGAATTCACAAAGAATTCCGATTACAAGGGATATTCAAAATGAAAAAAAAAAAAACAAAAAAACAATAAAAGAAGTAAAAGCATTCGTTTGCTAGGTTTGTGCATATGTAACCTCTTCCTTATTTGTATTACTAATAAAGCTTTTGTAATGTTTTGATGCAGACTTTGGCTACTGTTTGTTACTAATACCTATAACATTTGACATTGCCCTGAGGATTTGAATACGTACGATGGTGATGATGATATGTTTTTACTTATCCTTTGCCTGTCCTTGGGTAGCAGGCAAATAATAAACAAATCAAATAATTGAATAGAAACTTTAATACTTGTGCATAGATATACATATATGCATACATATACATGTGCAACTGATGATGTTTAGTTCGTTGAAATTCTTAACAATAGCCATTCATTGTTATGATTGTGTTGAAGTTTGATGATTTGTTATGGACACGTGTTAAGGTGAATCCATTCCATTGTTTGTTGGTCCTATTGTTATTATTTTTTGTTATTAGAATTTCAACAGATTATGTAAATAATTGTTTTTTTGAAAAGAATTTTTTTTTTGGTTTCTTTTTTTTTTTTTTTTTTCTATATACAAGATGCAAATGTAGTCCACATGTATTTTATTAACCTCGAGACATTTGTAAAGAAAGACTTTTTCATATAATTCTTAAATAAATGAAAGCTTTTCAAAGGGTTTATTCAAAATTAATTAAAGAAAAATGTTAAAGTTTTCCAACTGACATGCATGGATGCTTGCATAACTTTAGGCTATTAATAGAAGATTTTTAAGGAAAAAAATTATGAAATGAAAATATAATTCTATCCTCTCACTGCATCTTTATCATTTCGAGACTTTAAGTCAAGAAAGGTTAGAAGCATATTTTCGATCCTAGTTAGCTTTTAGCTTAGTTAGTTCCTTGTTGTTCTCTTTAATTGGCATTGAGCTGGTGGTCTCCTTTAAACTTTTTTTAATGCACCATCGATTCTATTCGACTTGACATGTCTATGAGGTTTTTCACTTTTATAAAAATCTTTATCTCTCTTTACTATATTAATAGAAGAGCATGTATGCAGCTATCAGTCATAGGAGTGAACTGTGTATTTTCTTGTCACAGCTCTTATGACTTTATATCAAACTTGATATTCCGGTCGGGGACTCGCAGTAAAACTCTTTAAAATCATGAAAATCGCAATCGTCCATGATGCTGCTCAGAATACGGCTGATAAAGCATCAAAGGATCTATAGAACAAATGAAAGGTGCGAACTATTTCTTTATGTTGACTCATGATAATGTTTTAAGACAATCAGTTAATTGATTTGTTAAAGTGACTGAGAGCGATAAATTTTGAAAAAATTAATAAGTAATTTAACGTGGAACCCGAAACACATATCGCTCGTTTTAAAAACTATCGTAGATAGTTTCGTCATACAATCAAACAAAGCGAAATGGAAATTGTTGTACTTAAGAAAGTTGAGAGCAAAAATAATCATAAATAACATAATATAATCTTTTAGTCATTTATAAAATGTGGAACAAGTGAAAATAATATAGTCGAGCAAGGCGGACCATTAAATACTCTATTCCCCATCGTCCAATATGCTTCTTCATTTCTTTTGGCTTAAAAAATACCATAAATGATATCTTGTTTCCACAAAAAAGTATATAGAGCAAGCTAAAAAGTGAACCCACTTGTTTTCTCTCTCAAAACACTAACAATTAGACGTTGTTACCCTACAAGAGCTTAATTATCACGGGAACCCCTATGCGCGTTCTAAAAAAAGTACTTCCGTTATTCAAATTTGGTAAAACCAGTTCTTATGTCAAATTGTTGTTATCGATCTATTTTATCGTAAAACCGTAAAAATTCGATTTTTCTGCCATATAAAGACTTATCTTTCATGAGAACTTCTATATGAGTCAACAATGTCTAATTTTGATACAATGTCTAAATTTGATACAGTCCATTTTTTTGTCAAATGACTATTATGGGCCAAATTTTTTATTAACACTTTAACAAGTCGGCTCTTTTCCGAGGCGAATGCTTACTTTCCATTGGAACGGTTATGTAGTCCATTCGACTCAGACCTGCGCATCAATTTAAGCTGACAAAATATTCTTAGTTATCGATTTTTATTGGGAAATTTTGAAAACTTAATTTTTCTTTCTGATCCGATCTGATTTGTTTTACAATCATTCGTACTTAGGCCAAATCATTTCAGTGAATCGGATTTTGTCAAAATATCTCAATAATTGCCCTATGCAGATTAAACACAAGAATATAAGACGGACAGACAACATTTAATCCATTCAGAAATTGACTTTGAATCGATCAATAAATGATAAGTCTGCCGCAAGAGCTTCTTAGTGTTGCATACGTCCGCATAAAGTTAACTATATACCCTTTTATCAAAAGTGCGGGCAAGGTATAAAAAGTGCCGGTAGTCTTAACGCTACTCTTTGTCTTAGAATTTATCTCTTTGGTTAAAAGAAATTATAATAACAATATTAATAATAATAGTACACCCACTAAAAAGCTAAGTTATTAACTATTATCTAATTACTGAAAGGGTGCAACGAATGAGATATTTTCGAAAATAATGGTCACTGGAGATTTATTATCATATATATATATAATAATACATATATATATACATATATATACATGTATAGGTATTAAAGAGAGTTAAAAGCTATCAGAAGAATTAATTATGGATTCATTATTAACAATAACCTGATGTACATACTGCGTCTCCATATAGAAAATGCTACAGCTACTAAGATTTTTAGAGTACAATTCAGATTTATTTTGGCTTAAACAAAACCAAAAGCTCTCACAGATACATCATGATCTCGTCATCACCCCTTGTCTACCTACTTTTATAATGAGGTGAAAGTGTTCATACAGTATGAGGCGCAATTAATCAATATTAACGGCGAGTTAGAGTAAATATATTGCGTAGTGACATAAGCGTGTTCTAAACACACGATTAAACGTTGAGCAGAAGATAGATTAATTAATAGTTATAACGAGTAGCTGGGTCTATAAATTGTAAGAGCTTTTTGCAAGTCATTTGAGTTGGGCGTGGGGGGGTGAAAGTGCCAATACGTGATTCTTGAAACTTATACAGTAATCCTAGATATTGATCGATGCACTCAAAAATTAGTGAAGAGATCATATGTACAACATAGTATAGTGCTTCTGTGAAGAACTCGTAGCAAACATGATTCTGGCTTTCCATCTATTAGAGTTACTTTTAACGACAATCGGTTATTTTGGGCGTGTTGTTTCTTCCATTTTTCACCTTAGTTAACCTTGGTGATAAGCAAAAATCACTTCGAAATTCTATACGAACGAAATGGACTAATGTCGGTTGGGGTATATAGAAATATAGACAATACAACTATAACGAAGCTTTATATGAAATTAAATTAAAAAACAAAAAAAAAAAAATCTGATTTTATTTTGTGCAAATTTTTTTCTGCTTTGTGTTATTTTTACTTTTGTGGCGTGTAAAGAGCTTCGAAAGGCAAACAATCAACCGACGTAACGAACTGCTGACTAAACATAAAAACTTTTCATGTTTTAACAGATGAATTGATGTTGTTTTGTTCTATTTTATGTTGCTGATGGCGTTATAAAGAGTGAACCAGAAAGTTGCAATTTATAAAATGTTACCCCGTGTTTTTTGTTGCTGCCAGTGTTGTTCGTGTTGGGTGATTTAATTAAATGCATTTAAATGCAAATATAAATGCATTTTACACACAGCCTAAAAAAAAAAATAAAAAAAAAAAACATAAACATAGTTGTTGCTCTAAAGTTAACACTTGCCCTCCGTAAGCGGAAGAGGGAGAAAAGTGTGAAGGGGAGAGAATTGTTAGCATATCATAGGTGACATGTTTTCATTAGTTTTTGTAATTTTCATTTAACTAAACTTTTTTCCATAGTTACTGTTGTGTGTGCGCATGATATGCACGCGCATTTTCGAAGGCTGTATCAGTTTGCGCGACGGACGCACCACCACCTCTACGCCCGCATAAATGTAGGTTGTTTTTGTTTTTATTTAAGGGCTCATATTTCAAAGTGTTAAAGGTGCAATTCTAACATTTACATACAAATACATAACTCTGCTATTTACACACTCCCTCCCATTTAATACAATTTTAATGAGTATTTAAATGCATAATCCGAATTTTTGTTCGCTGTCAAAAAAATACAAAAAAAAATGAAAATAAAAATAATGCATGAAATAGACGGAAAAGTATACCGGGAAAAACAAAAATGCAAAAGAAAAAAATCTAAATGAGAAAGCTTTGAAACAGTTTATTTTGGCTCCCGCGGGGAAATATAGTTTTAATTTTTCCTTGTTTTCTGTTTTTTTTGCCAAGTTGCTGATTCCTCTTAATGGCCTAAAAATGTTCATGAGCCTTAGTTGCTGTGTGTGAAATATTAATGTTTTCCATTTTTAATATTCACAAATTACCAAAACAAAAAAATATAGTACATTAAGCTTGACATCGCATCAGTTGTAGACACCAAACAATTCCGCGACCAATGTAACAAATATGTTATGAAATAATTCCTGCGGAGTAACCGCCTTCTTCGAACTTTTTCTGCACAAATTTTTGCAAGTTATTGCTGATAACAATCCATTGACATTCAATACTTTGGAGTTAGCGGTAAAACGGAAATGGGAAGATGAGAAAATGAGATGACTATTGTGAAAAGCTGATAAGCGCTACGAGGGACATTCGACGAGTGTTGTGAAAGCGAACAATAAATGTTTTGCCATTAAAAAATTCTAACTTTCTCTAAAGTCTCTTCTTATTATGTGCATTAGTTACTGGATAATATTCTTCTTATTATTTATTATTCACTTAGTGAGAGAACAAATTTTAAGACTAATACCTTCAAGCACTTACTGCATTATAGGTTTTCTATATTAATATTGCAGGGTATAGATTTTATGTATTCACTACTTATTTGCTAACAACTACGTAGAATTGTTGCTGGGTGTAAGCGATGCGAATATCGTCTGCAGTGAAGTGTTTTTTAAACCGCTTCAAAAAACCTAGACGCTTGATAGCATCTTTCGACATCTCGAACACACGTTCGACCTAATGAACATCATTTTGTATTCTCCTACACAAAATATCACGACTTGCCGATTCTTTATAGACACCCTAAAAAGAGAGGGGTTGCTCATCACTCTTCGTGTGCGGAGAAGCTTGAAAGTCTGCTTTTCATGCTTTTTAACACTACACTAGGAGGGACACACGGATAAACGAGCGGACAAAAGCTCATGCAAAAATCGATTCAGGATTTAAAGCTATTGTGAAAATCACACACTTGATACAAGGAGTCTGGGATGCTTTACCTTTACCTGCCGTAGAGTGGCCTCATGCAGCTGTCTACCGGTGAAAAGATTAACAATAGTTCCTGGAAAATTTCTCAATGAAATTGAATATTGCTAACTTGCTTGTTAGAGGGTAGATAAGCAGGAAAATTTGCAGAAGACATAGTTAGTCGAATCAACGATAGTTTCATCGTATTATTCGAGCGGACAAGACCAGAAGTAATCGCGAAAAGTTTATACATAATTTTCTGTAAATAATCCGGTTGTAAAAGGATCTTCTAAGAATATAACCTATAACCTATTATTACTGTTATTATTAATTTAGCCAGAGAATAAATTCTAAGACTAATGTCTTAAACCGCTAGCATTTAAGGCTATCGGCTTCTGATAAAAACTATACCGCACCTGAGGTTTGAATCCGCGGCCGTCGAGTTGCTAGTCGAGACTCTTTGCCTACTCGGCCACTCAAGCGGATAACCTATAACCTAAAAATCACAATTCTACGCTGATAAAGAATAGATAAACTTTAAGAACTGTCTGAAGGTCTCTAGTTGTTGCAAACGTTTTGACAAGCCGAACATATTTCGCTCTGTCAGCGGTGTGTATAAAAGGTAACAATACGCAGCAAACTTAATCTCTCCGGAGCTTATTGCTTGTACAGAGATTTTGCAGCAAAAATGCGCATGTACTGGGAGTTTTATTTAACATAACTTAAAAATGATTCATTTTGATATTTTTTCAACAATTTTTGTTATGCAAAATTTATTATAATATATGCTAATCTTTTTTGTATATCGTTTATAAAACTTTTCCTAGTCTTCAAGAATGCTATGATGCACTTTTAATCTCACCAACGTAGGGCACTAATGGGCTTAGGTTGTCATTTATTTTTCTTTCGCTTTAGGGAACGCACAACTTATCTCTCTATTGAAATATTAAACTGATCAAATTAAGTTTCTATCTTAATTCTTTATCACAGATGGGCTTGTAACTGTAAAAAAATTGGGAAAACTTCGACAGAAACCGATATTTTAATCACATTTGAATCAATAACTAATTATTCTCAGTTAATGGCAATTCAATGCATGCTGCGATTGTTTATCTATTACACATATGCTGAGTGAAATTGCAAATTTTTCCAAGTTTGCCTAAGCTGATTGGGGAATCCAAAGCAAAAGCAGCACTATTTATTTATATATTTTCTTCTTTTTTTTTTTAGTACACAAGATAAGAAAGATATATATAATATTGTTATTAGTCAGTCGCTAGTAATCTGAAATCTCTGATGGTCCAGATCTTATAGTATTTTGGCTTATGGAAATTATTGAGTGACTATTTGAATATATTTCTGCAGTTACTTGCCGGAAAACACTAACACAAATTTGAATATAAAGCATCTTCATAGAAAAATAAGAGTCCACGTAATGAGTTTTCTATTTACTGGAAATATTTATCATTGACTTTTAGATCGCTTTCCAAAAGCATTGAGAAACAATTTTGCTCCAGTCTGTGCAAATTTCGACCTTCTTTTTTCTTCTACTTGTCGTTTATTAGCGTTTCCGTCCATAAATTTATGTTTTAACATTTGCTGGGTGTACGGATTAGCATCGATTGCTGACGACGATTCTGGCATCATGGGGATTAGTCCTCTTTTATTGTCGTCCGTGGTGTCTGTTCTTCTTCCTCTTATTCCTGAAATCCTCGCGATAATATCCAGAATTTCATTGTTTATCGTTTTCGTTTCTGTTTTTAAAGGACCTGAATTCTCTGTTGTTGTTGCTGCTGCTGTTGTTGTTGTTGCCGCTGCTGTTGTTGTTGCTGCTGCTGCTGCTGCTACTGTTGTTGTTGTTGTTGTTGTTGTTGCTGTTGTTGTTGTTGCTGTTGCGGTCGCTGGTGTATTTATGAATGTATTTTCTTTACTCTCCTTTAATTGTTTAGCCTCTCCGTTATTGTTATTGTTATTGTTACTATTATTATTTTTATTGTTACTATTATTATTATTATTATTATTATTATTATTATTACCACACAAACTCTTATTATTATTTACTTTCTGGATTTTAACTGGCTTACGTTTAATAATATAAGGTTTTCTGCTTGCGGGCGATGGATGTTTTAATTTATCTAATGGCTTCGATTTGTTAACACTCCTTGACTGATCCAACTCTCGTATGTTTGCTTCCAAATCCGTTATATCGACGGTATATATAGTGAATTTGCCATTTTTATGAGTCACATTGAGCGCCACAATTACACAATAGAGCAATATTTGTAAGTGATTAGTTCTTAATAAATATGAGTTATGTCGACCATCTTTTAACAATGGCGCACCTTTGTTCTGACAGTCATACACAAAAAAGTTATTATTAACATCCACTGCATAACCGATGGCCAAAATACGATCGTTACAGGAAATTAATCCAAACTGATAGTTTTTAAAAAACCACATTAATGTTCGGGCCAGATTATGTTGTCCACATGCGTATAAGTACCCTGTAGTTACAGATTGTATATTAACTCGAAATATAGTATCCAGAAAGATGTATGACGCTATTAGATAATCGATATGAAATTTCGCATCAGATAAATAATTTTTCTTTAGTATTTCCTTAAGTATTCTCAAGCCTTTCATAACGATGGTGTCCATAAGTTTTACCGACCACACGTTCAGACTGTATTTGAGGGAGGCGCATAAAGCTAGAATTGAATTAACCATAACGTAGCCTTTGCTTATAGGCATTGCTTCTGCTATGGCCGAATGTACTTCGTCACTGCCCCATAAAGACCACAATCGTTTGGGTATTTCAATGCCATAATTATGCTCCATATTAAATTCCATATCGCGCAAATGACCAACGCAGTTGGTATTTAGCAAACGACTCCATATTGGAATATTTTTCTCCATTCTGAAAAGCCAGTCCATTTTCTCATCGCGTACATTCTTATCGTCCTTTAAACATAAAGATGTAAATTGACAAGGATCTGGTATATCAGCCGAATTATATGACTTTCCCATTTTCAATGGTATATGCAATCGCGCACTGTTTCAATATGTGTGTGTGTGCAATGTCTTCGGCTAACTATTGACAGCTCTTTCTAAAGACATACAGAAATTCCGCGATTTTTGAGAAGGAAAAAAGTGGACCACTGCAGAATTTGTGATTTATATATATATTATTTTTTATTTTTTTTTTTGAAGCCTAAAGAATTTAAAGCCTGAAAATTTTTTCGAAATTTTTATTTATGAAGTTTTGAATTGTGCTACAAATATTTACAGTTTTGCATTTTATAGCATTAAATATATATAAGTAGTATATCTATATATATATATATATATATTGTACTAAAATTGTTTACATTTTATCGGTAACGAATTAGATCACATTGAAAAGTCACTGCGTTTTCCAGCTTTTTTTTGTAGCCTGCTCTTTTCAAATGATTCCAAGCTGTCGTTTGGTCGATGTTCACCATGGTTTGAAGTTGAGCTCTTGTACTTTAAGGGATTTCGTTCAACAAACCAATAAACCGTAGGGAATGTTTGGTAGCTAATGCTACCTACATTGCTTTCACGAAGAAAAACTTGACAGTGTTGATCTGCTCATCTGATCCAAATTTATATGACCTTTATAGACGACCTGAATGTCTTTACGCAATTCTTCTTTGCTAAAGTTCTTGTAATTTTTATTCCAGGCGAATGTGTTCATGCCTTTTGCCTGCAGAAGAATTCCGTACATTCTGTACTTTCTGTTTGGTAGAAAGAAGTTATAGTCAGTCTAGCTTGCTTTGGGTAAAATATTTCACTTTAAAGTAAACTAAAAAGATTGTTCACGAAATGCTCCTCACATATGATATATTGTTTTATGTGACCACCCATTCAGGAGATGTGAGGTGACGGTCAAAGAGAAGTAAGGAAAAAGGAAGAAAAAGACCAATCGCGGTTCGTACCTACTCGGCTACTCATGTGGACAAATATATATCGACATATATTTATATGTGAATTTTTATTATTTATGAGACACACACTACCCGCTTTTTTCAATGTGACATAAGTCTTTTAGTAAGAATGGTTTTTTACTCTTCTTTTTCTTCTTCTTCTGGAATTCAGCAAATCACTCTTTTTAGTAAAAAAAAAGAAGAACAGTTTTATTTTGTTTTTGTATTTGTTGTTGTGGTTGTCGTAGTATGCTTATATTAATATAATACACCCGAGGTTGCCAAAAGTGTCTAATTAACGACAAAACGATAAACCAAATAGCAAGGGCTGTAACTTTTAAAATGAGCTTGAACATGTTTGCCGTGAAAACAGTGATCACCCGTGGTCACGTCTTTTTTCAGTTTAGTACCACCATTCACGTAGGAGTTGGTCTGGAGGGCGGGATGGGGTGATGTTTATTGTGCTGAAATTCTATTTACGCACTGGATTATATAGAAAATGATAGATTTTACCAAATCTATTCTGACAACAAGGGTGTCTGATTTATCTATATTGCGATTGATGGGTGAGAAAGGCCATGCACGGAGTTTTTTGTTGGCTAACGGCTGTGCTCAAATTTACGAGATGAGCGTGAGTTGTAAGACAGATTCATTGTCTTGAGTAGAAGAGGTGAAGAATGGTGCGTTGATTGCATACTATCGTTTTCCCTATGCCCATGGATGTCCAGCATGGGACCATTAGTAGTGTAATTTACTCTGTGTGCAAGTGGGCACCGGCCTTGTGCCTATGCATGCGTACCTTTGTAAAACTCTGCGGAATACGATCGCTGGTCTTAACTGAGAGAAGGTTAATATATTAGCCTTGCAGCAATAGACAAATGACAATGGAATGCAAGCAGGGCCAAAGCCAAATATAGGTAATTTTTAATTACGATCATACAAAAGGGCATATGCTTGCTATAATTCGATCAGACCTTTGAACTTGAAGAAGTTAAAAATTTGTAGTTTACTGCTTAAAAATTGATCATTGTTTGAACAAAGAACTTTATATGAAAAGCAAATCAATAAAGTGTCGTTTATTTTGATATGTATTTCTGTAGACCTGCTCAAAAACACACGAACATCCCTATAGTTAAACGCTTTATGTAAATTCAAAGATGAATCCCATCACTTAATGCTTATAGATGAACGGAAGTTGACGTATTCGGTTTCCTTTTTACTGGGAATATTAATTTACTATAATTCGTCAGTTTGACTTTTGAATCTTTTTACAAAAATAAACCAAAGCAATTTAACACCAGTTTCCATAAGTGCTCGAGCCGAAAGGGGTTGCATTAGTTAAAGGGGCGAAAATCAAGAGGTGGAGATGCGGCTGCTTGTGACGGAGTATTGTTATGAAAAGAGCAATACACACACGTGTTTCTGACAACCATTTATTAGAAGGTGTTGACGTTGAGTGTGAGCCATTTGCTGGTTTCTAAACAAAAAAATATTGACAGCTGAGCTTTTTGTTGCTTTTTGTTTAGGAATTTCATAATTTTAAAATTTAATTAATTTTAATGTCATAATTTGGGAAGAAAAAAATGTTTAAGCGAATCATTGTTTCTAATTTTAAACTTAATAAACGAAATTTCGATGTTTTTAGAATCCAGAATATATTTAAAAAAATGTAATTAACACAGGCACATATGAAAAGCGTAGAGCTTTTTAAGGGGCTTGCAAGCCATTTCCTTCTATTTGTTTCTTACCATAGCCATACATACATTGTGATAATCCACGTTACCAAGTGTACATGCTTTAGAAACGAGGAGTTAGTTGGAACGAGGACTTAGTCAACCCAATAGCTTGTTCAAGTAATTAACGAATTAATTTTTCGACGCCTTCTAACAGACTGATATATTAAAGTAGTTCCAATAAGAATTAGAGCAGTGTAAACATTATAATGGGCGAGGATCCACCATTAAATTCTCTACGCCCCTCGGTTTCATACTGTTACATATAAGGGCTTTGTAAAATTTGATGTTGTATGGGAAGTTCGCGAAAAAGCGGTTCGTACTATTTTCAATACCTTTCATCGTTGAGCTAAAGCATGTCTTTCGAAACTTGTGACCTATAGGTTGAACACAAGATTACATGGGTAGACATCGAACGGATAGAAGGGATAGAGGGACGGACAAGCTTAGATCGGTATAATAAAAGCTAGGTCTATCTTTATCTGAGCGTTGGATACAACCGCATAAACTTCATATACCCTTGTATTAAAAGAGGTGTGGGGTATAAAAATAGCATGAAATTTGTAATTGTTGGGGTAAAAGAATAAAATGGACAAGTGGGAATGTCTTACATCAACGGATTGTTATGGATTGTTGCGGCATATTCTACTCATTTACGAATTTCGCTTATGGCCCAAGCAGCGAAGTGTTCGTCTTTTATTGTAACTTTTTCGATCGTAAACAATTCAACACCAGATGAATGATAGAACGGATAAGCTCGGATCGAATTTATATGATAACTGACGCGAGTTTCTGGGTGTGGTCAAAAAATACATTTCCGGGTAACCATTGGCAACGCTGTGTTGTTAAATCAAATAAAAATTTGAACAATAAGTTTTTGAGTTTAATGGAAAAAAGTAGAAAAAAAGTAAAACTAATTGTTCCAGAGTTTTCTGCTGTAAAGGAAGAAGTTGTTGTTATTGCTGAGGCCAGTTGACTCAGGACCATTATAAAAAAATTTCTTATTATGATTACTTAGCCCACTAGTTAGGCTAGGAAAGGATGATCATCGTGATCCCCAAGTCGGTTTTTAACGAAACATATTTGTGTAGCATAAAATATAACTGAGCTATATATACCTTACCTTATCTAAATTCATGCTATAATTTTTTTTTAGCAAACCTCTCCTGTCACTAAATATTTTCTCTAATCGGCTGTTTCAATGTTTATGGGCTCGATTAGTCCTTAATGTTGCTGTTCGATTTGATGGGTCGTTTCTGTACCTTCGTTTTGTTTCGTTCAGTTCTTCAACTTATATAAAAATCTTTTTATTTAACAAAGTTTTTACGCCCAAGCATCGGAGGACCATCACAACAAAAACAACGACCGAAAATGGAAACGGGGTTTACTTACCGTGCATTCCTTTGACTTTTCGGTGCTAGGCGTTGACTCTCTATTCGAAAACAGCACATCTTCAGGTGAGAGCTAGTCCCCGTGTTCTAATATCCACTTACACTAATATTTAATCGTGCTTGATCAATACTTAGGCCTACTTTGTTGAACTTAAAAATCCCTCCTGAGTCTAAAGTGTGGAAAGTGTTCGACTTTGACCCTCGCCCTATTATACGGGCGAAATACATTTCGAATGTATGATCTGGGTTTCATAATGCGTGCAATCTTTGCGATATGGAAAGGTTAATGCAAGGACATATTTCAAAATTGGTTGCTTACTATTGAACAAAAGGGTTAACTTCAATTTTGTTAAATTTTTTATTCTAATTTTTCACAAATTTTTTGTAAAACTTTTTTTTTAGAATATTAAACCACATATCGTGCTTGAATATCGTTTCATATGTTAATTATTCATAAATGCAATTAAATATGTTTCTCTCTTCTTTAATCACTCGAATATGCTGATAAATTCAGATTTGTTTTAACAGATTCTAAGCCCCGGTTCATAAGCAGTATGTAAAAACTCAATTCTGTCAATTCTGTCAATCATTGAATTATTTATTCATTTTATGCATCAGTGTCGTATATAACTTTAAAGCAAAACGTGTCAAAGTGCATTTACCTCGAATAAAATATGTAGAATAAGAAGCAATGAGAAAACGAAAAAAGGGAAAAAGACAGCCTAACATAGTCATCGACATTAATAACGATTTTTAATACACTTTGGATTTGAAACGGAAATGCAACTGTTAAGTTTTTGTAGATGCGATGAATTCTCCACGATTGAAATGGTAAGTGTTGTAGTGGGCTTATGATTTAAAAAAAAAATAAAAAAAAAATACGAAAATACAAAAAGTAGAAAAAATCCTACATACGCATACATTCATTCAACTCTCTGTAGAATGCATTTCATTTTTATGCCTTTTATTTCATTTTCACCAACGACAGCTGTTAACTCTCATCGTTAGTTTTATTATGGAGCCCAGCAAGCAAACAAGTTCGTAAAGTTCTCGTTTGTTTGGTTGCAATATTTTGAATGAAAACAAAACCCTTAATATGACAGTAAGCTGTACAACTTGATTTCATCTTCTAGCGCATACCACCCTAACTGATAAACGCTGTGCAAAACTCCCCATAGTGTTTTCCGACTATCCGTATACTTTACTAGACTTCGCTAGTCTGTTTAAATAACGACATTCGTTCATGGATTTATATATATATATACATATATATATATATATACATATATATATGCATATGTATGTAAAGCAAAAGGGTGTGAGGGTGAATGTGATGAATAAATCTGTAAGAATTTATTTTTCTCTCTATGTTTTCATCACAAATCAACTGCCAGTTGAAAACTCCCTGTGTTGTGTCAGAGAGTTTGTGTTTTAATATAAATGAAAGTAATTATGAATGTTAAAGCAATCCGAGAGCTTATTGCAGTATTGCCGTATTGACTACTGAACTTAACTTTGGTTATACAATGATAACTGAAACATACTCTATACCAGGAAGTAAACTGCAATCAAAGAATGAACGTAGATTTTCAACAACATCTACAGCATAAAAGCAGCATGAACAAATAATCATAATAACAATAGAGTTCGTTAATCTAACATTGGCATTAAGTGTAGAAAGTAGCAATTACTAAATGCGTTTTAGGTAAACTCTACCGGGAATAGAAACTACGATAGTTGTATGGATGCAAACAAGCTAGCAAGCAAGCAAGCACGCAGCCATGTTTATATGGGTGTAAATAAATAGCTAATCAACGGATTTATAAAACACATTACACATATAAGTTTGCATAGCGTAGTCAAGTTTTCTGCATATATATATATACATTTGTAATATATATGTATATATATATACATTTGTAAATTTAATAAGAGCAAGAAAAGTTTCTCGAAAAACGTTTACGAAAAATTTAATTACTTTTCCTAGAACTTTATAATTAGTTATATTTAGGCAAGTAATTTAAGAATATTTTCTTAAAGAATTGATGAAAAATAATATGCGAAACAGAATCACTTAACAGTGAAATAATACTTTCCGACAAAAGGACTCAATAACTGCGATTTATGATTCCTTCCTTTATTCAGCGAAAATTCTCCCTTTTTAGTTTTCTGCAAAGCATGATAGTAAAGTAAAAGTAGAAATCTGAGCCAAACATAGATATTTTGTAGTTAAGTTTAACTTTTCGATCTAAAGAAGGAAAACTTTTCTTTTTTTTTTTTTCTTAAATATGAAAATGAATCAGGGGATTGGCCCCTATTCGTGTCAGAAAGAAGCAAGGCAAACGAAAGAAATGGGGAAGTGGCGGCCGCAGTCTATAGGTACGACCAAAGTTATAGTTTTGTCAAATACACGAAACCCTTATTTATCTGTCTTTGCCTATTTGCTTATGTTTATATTTACTGCCTACATCACTTGTAGTAGAGGATATATGAAGTTTGTGCGAGTGTGTGTTACTCAGGACTAAACATTTTCATTATATATGATGCTAGAGAAAGATTGCGGTCAGTAAAGGATTATGTCCTTACAGCCTGAGCACTGAATATTGCTAAGATCAAAGTAAAGTCTACCGTAGTGAGATGTAAACATCCGAACAGTGACTTGATAGTCACGATTCGTATCTATTCGCCTAATTGTCTGTATATTAAGACGAAAATAGATGAAGAGTAATAAAATCTTTGACCAGAAAATTAATTTTGCTAAATTTGAACCAAGTCAATTGTGGTTCTCGCCTAGGTAAAGGTCTCCATGATATGTACGACTATTCATATATATATTTAAATGAAGTATTCTTCGGGTGAAGTGGTGTAGAATGATGGCGGCGCCAGACTGTAATTTTTTTTTAGAAGAAAACTAAAACAGGTTTTGGGTCAAGTTTCAGGAAAAAGAAGAAACTAGGAAAGATATGTCTATCTATTATACTGCAATGAAAGGATACCCAGAAAATATCTATCTGAACATTGAGAGGAACGCTCTTGATGCCTGTTCAAAAATGTATTCAAATTTGCTATAGAAATTAACATGGATAAAGTCAGGTGTGTAACAATGAATATGTGTTTAAGGTGTGAACGGACAAGCCAGATCAGGGAACTTCTTTTCAGTGTAACGACTATATCCGTTCTGGCAAACGGGAAACCTTTTGAAGGGCAAAATGGTTGCTGATGCCGAGCTTTCAGCAACTCACTAAGCAGTAAGAAAATCATTTAAAAAATTTCAGAAATAAACACAAATACCGGAGAATAAAACAATTGAAAAAAAAAACAGCGAATAACCATTGGCAAGGAAGTATGTTTCCACCTGCACACATATGTAACCAATCATAAACTATATAAAGTTATAAAAGTTAACCACATACCGATGAGCCTTTTGTGATTACGTTTTTGCACTCTACGTAGCCAGGTGTACGTTATTGAGTTTTTTATTTATTCCACTATGCAGAAGAATTTAAATTTAAAATTTCTTCGCCGGTGGAACTTTCGATTTCTTTTTTTGGGAAATAGGACTGTAAGCATATTAAAAATCAAGAGATATACTAACTCGAAATTCATTGAAGAATTTATTTGCAATTAGCTTAAGTTTTTCATTTTATTATTTATTTGTAGTTCGCCAAGGTAGACAATGTAAAATAATTAATAAATGAATATAAGTAAAATTGCAACTGTGTATAGAGTTACTGAAAATACAATTTGCAAATATTTCCCAACAGTAAATAAGGAAAAGATAACCAACAATTGCATGCACCTTAAAACGCCTAAAGGCATGTAGTATATTTTGGTCAGTTGCCAAGTTCAATGAACGTCAATTATTTATGTGCTTGCGTTGTAATGTCAATAAACTCGTTCCTTCATTAACGATGGCATAAAACTATTCATAGAAAAACAACTTTTTAATTATGAGGGAAAATATCATAGAAGAATGAAAGAAAAATAACACCATTCCGTAGCATTTAAAAAAAAAAATGAAAAAAATAAGAGAAAAATAAATTCGTTGGGCTTAGTTATGAATAAGAAAGGACAAAAATAAAAAGGAAATTCTTTAAAAAAAAAAAGAAGCACAACTCATGCTAAGGTTGGCGAACGTTGGACAAGGTCTAAATAAAAGTTTTGTGTTAAGAGTTCTTAAAAAACTGTTTCCTTTTTATCGGTTTATGCCTAACAAACTGAAAAATTAGTGAAGAAAAATTTTAAATAAAATTTGTTTGTTGTTTGTTGAATTTTTTTAAATATATGAAAAAGTACCACAGATAATTGAATTATATATCGTCTTATTTTGTCTATGATCCGACGCTGTTGCATTGCAATTTTGTGTGCTCCACATTGGTCGCTACTTTTGTGCAACAACTAAGAGCTTGAAATTCCTCCCCTCGAAAACACAATACAAAAACATCAGATTTTGGAGGTTGTGACGGACCATAGCAGTTGTCATAGCGAATTCGTTACTTCGTCAAGGGGAGGGGGATTTGCAGATTTTTATCCCACGGAAGGTCCACAGAAAGAACCCTTATAAAGACTCACGGACAAACGTGGCTTGCTTACCGGACGGCCTAGTGTAAAGCCCTAGGTCATTCTATATCCTTATACTGCCTACAACCTCCTTCAGCTCATAAATATTGTTTGAAAGATAATTTTTCGCTTCACTTTAGCCAAGAAATAAATTCTTAGACTAAAGTCTTAAAGTTCTAGGATCAAAGGCTGTCTGGCTTTATTGGAAACTCTACCGCGTTTGAGATTTGAACGCAAGACCATTGAGTTGCTCGCCTTTGGTCACTCAGGCGGATACGCTTTATTTATTGTTTCATTATTTCAAATGTAAAACAATGATCAAATTTAACCGTAATGGCGGTTATGGTTATTTATTAGTGAAACAACTAACTTAAGCATGTCGTAGTTGTCCAAGCCGGGAAAAATCCCAAGAAAAAAGAAAAAGTTTAAACAGTATATGCACATCTAAGTATTAATGGGAGCTAAACACGCACTTGAATGCCACTATGATAATTACCCATAAGTGGTTTGGTTGACAGTTTGGTTGGTCTTCCGTAGTTTCTGGGCGGAGCTTATTATTTTCACCACATTGAATGCTACAGTATGTTGATCAGTTCGTTGTTGCGACCTGAAACATGCTGAACTTTTGAAATGTCCCAGGCTATCCGCCCCGGCTATCACTTTTTATAACTTTTTACTTTTATGATACTTGGAGATAGTCAAAAAGGTTTAAGCTTATCAGCTGTTTTTGACTTTCACTCTTAGAAAATTTTTTCAGAAATTCTATAAGGAGGCGTAATGAAATTGCCCTACAAGTGCTGACTAATTCTTGCACAAAATGGCGAATAGGCAACTTAGTAAAGTTTATTCCTTATATCGAATACAAATTTCTCTTTCTCTTTCTTAGTGAAAGTCCGCGAGAATCTTACGAGCTAACTAATAATTTGAAGTCAGTTATGATTATTTTAATCAACTTAGGGTGCTTTCTTGTCACTCTATCGGGCTCCTCTTGCAGACCCTTTCTCTATCTTCCCTATCTTTCTATTCTCTTTAATAATCGCTTAGAGCCGATGTTATAGATATAACAAAATTATCAAGGGACGATCCATCAATATCTCAAATATAGTATAGTCATAATCAGTGGCCGACCTTTTGCATATTCGTGTCGGGTTAATGATACATCATCGGCTGTCAATGTGTTTCGGAACTATTCACTAATTGAAACATAGATTTTTTGTATTGTGAACTTTTTTCTTCATTTTCTTTAAATTTTGTTTAATTCAGTTCAAGTTTTATGTATATTTGAATGTGTTAAGAAAAATATTTTCTGCTGATCCCTTATTGCTATAATTTATTTCTAATTTTTTTTTTATCACGAAGGAAAGGATGTCTGATTTAAAATTTATAAGCAATTATTAACATGATGGCTCTTTTCGTGTTGATAATTTTGTCATATTAATAATTTATTCAGCAAAAGCAAAAACAAAAGTACCTTTGTACCTTGGTAGACAACTTCTCCTTTTCCTTTATGTCTAACTTTTCCTCTTACCTCGTTCCTTTAGCCGTTTATAATGCAAAAAGTATTTATGAAAAATCACTTAACAAAAATTTAACCCAACCACCTACACTGACTTCAATCAACTTTGTAGAGAGGTTGTTGCTGATGCTGATGCTGCTGCTGCTCCTTTAATAAAACTAAAAGCATCAACACATAGCAAAATATAAAAGAAAACAAAACAAAATAAAAAAAAAAGCCATGTTTTTGGAATTACTTCAAAAATGAAAGACAAAAAAAAAAAAACAAGAAAAAGAAGGCAACTGACTCTGTCATAATCCTTTTGTAAATGAAGAGACAAAACCATATCTTATGCTTCTCGTGCGGTTTTACTGATTAAATTCTTAATATTGTGGCTGTCGTTGTTTTTCCCTTGCAAAAAGGTAAATTGTGAATATATATAAAGAACGTAACAACAACAATAAAGCATATTTTGAATTTTGTAACCACTATCTCGTGTCTTTCAAAAGAGCAAAATAATATGTATGTTGAATGTGTTATCGTTTAAAGCTGGGACATAATCAGTGACAAGCAGATGAATATTTTACTTTACTTCACTTTACTTTACTTGATATTGCAAACATTGTTGAATGTTGTTGTTGTTAACTCTATCCCTTAAAATCTCTATTTTTTTTTTTTTATTCAAGTCAACTTTTTAATTATTTCGTTTAAGAGCAAGTGCAAAATTTTATCTGAAATAATTGTAAGAATTTCTGACCATACTTGAGAGTGGAGAAAAAGATCTAATATTAATTAAGAAAATTCTGAAAATTGCTTAACTAAAATATTGGTTAAGAGAAGAAAGAAATTTTCTTTTTGCACATATTTATTAGTCGCCTTTTATATAAATTTTCATTTTTTAATTCAAAGCTTACCTCAAAAGTAAAATGGAATAATGCTTTCATATAATATATATATCTATATATATATATAATATGTTATAATAATTGCATGCTGTAATTGTTAACCTTAGCTAAGTCATTGAAGGTTGAACAGTGTTGTTATAAATTTTATATAAAAATTCTTAATTATTTGATAAACTTTAGCTTTAGCAAAAATTTGTTTATAAACTAATCAAAAAAATATATATATGTATATAAATATATATAAAAGTGTGTCTGTATATCTATGTTTTTTATAAAAATTTTCCCGTTTCCTTTAGCCGAAATTTGTGGTCAAAAAAGAATGAAAAGTCTACTTAGCACAGACTTAACTGCTTTATCGTTTCTCTCCAACGGTTTATTTTCCCTTCTCGACTTTGCGGTTGGTCTATTATTATAAAGCCGAAAAAAATATTAAGAAGAAACGAGAAAACTTTAATAAAACTTTTGAGACATTTTCTTAAGCAATTCGTACATTGAGGAAGATTATCGTTATAATCAGTAAAGTAGGCGAAAGTTGTTTGCCTGTTTCGTACGTTATTCTCTATATCCCTAGCAGTTTCATTTTTATATCCAATCATTAAATAATGCTATGGTACATTCAGGTCGTCAAAGCGCTTGCAGCACCCAGAACAGGAGCTGAGAGATGCTCAAAAGTTCGCATAATCTTGTTCGACATCAAATTTTATGTGAATCTAAATATATTTGTCCATCCGTCCGCTGAATTGTCTGTTCGCCTGTGCATGTTTATGTTATGGATATAGTCTAAGTATGTTTGCCCATCCTTCTGCTCGATTGTGTGTTCGTCTGCGCGTCTGTCTCTTATGGATAGATTCCCGATCATAAAAATCGATATGTTGACTTTGAATTCGTTACAAATGTTAGAAGTTGTTGCATACGCGTTGTTGCGCGGGGCCTTCGGTACTTTAACTAAAGACACTTCGTTTTTTTTTTAAATCCCCGTGTGTTCTATAAATGATCCTAGAGTATCCGCACAGTAGTGAAGAAAAATCGGTTATGACAACCCAAAATTATTATATCATTTATTTCGTGCGTTACTTTAAGATACAGATATAGGCGATAGGGTATAGGCGATTCGGTCATAGCCGTATATAGTTTTCTTCGTTTTTTTTTTTTTTTTGTTTTAATCATCTCTTTCCAGGGGTTCAAGATGGAAATTTCTCTCTGCCTTCGTTGCTTTTGATATGGTTGGGGATTTCGATAAAAATTAAAAATGAAAAAAGAAAGTAAAGGCAAAATTTGTTCAGGGATTAAGTGGTATTTACTTTTAAGAAAGCGAATATATTTATTCAAGAGAACGTTGCATTTGGGCTGGCAAGAAGATAAAAATTTCTTGATAGGAAATAATAACTCTTCGTTTGAAAAATTATAAGGAAAGGCTTCAATTATAGGAAGAGAAGAGAGAAAGAGAGAATGAACGAAAATTATTATTAAAATATTTAAATGCTGCAGTTTTAAAAAGAAGAAAAAATACTATAATGGGGCTTGGTCCACCGTTAAATAACCAACACTTCACTTAATACAGTTATTTATATATCGACTTTGCAATGGGAAGGGTTCGCCCTTGGGCGAAAACTCACCAAGTTGTAACAAATTCTATCTAAATATCTCAAAGATTACGACCTGTAGGTTGAACATAAGACAACAAGACAGATAGACAGACAGTTGGCCAGATGGACAGACAAGCTTAGTTAGATTCACAAAACGATTCAGAAAACAATTCTGACTCGATCACTCGAAATGTATAGCAAACGACGAGTTTTTTCGATTTATACAATAAAAGTAGACTTAAAAATTTATCCAAAATTTTGCTTGCTATGTTTTCTAATTTATAATCTTTTATATAAAAAAAAAAAAAAAAAAACAATTTTTTTAAATTTCCTTGCGTTTCTCATTTTATTTTTCATAAGTTCTTTTTTAAATTGAATTCTTTTACAAACGTGCCACATCATTTCGTCCCTTCCCTCCAAGGGTCATTGCTTTATAAGCCAAAGTTTTTTTGTTTTTTTTTTTTTTTGTCTAAATCTACAAATATACGAAATGCTCGCCAGGTTTGCGTCCTTAATTTGAATTTAAATTTGTTTGATGATGTGAACTTTTCTTTTTTAGGAAAATTGTTTTCTTTTCAATAGTTTTTCTTTACTTTTCTCTTTCGCTTCAGTTTGGTCATTTGCCAAACATATTGAAGTAACTTTGATGTATTCTCTTAAACTATATCAAAATTATTTGGATGCTTTGAAGAAGAAACTCCATACATATATATATATATAAATATATATATGCGGACATGAACAACGTGATCAAATAAATGCAAAAACAAAAACTATTAAAGTGTTCTTTCAGTACAGTAAAAAAATGTAATGAGTGAATGATTCATTCAATCGAAAAGTTCGCCAAGTAGCTATGAAACAAGATGAATTAATGGATCGTAATTCATTAATTTTCAGTATAATCTGTGTTAAGTTTAATAATTTTTTAAATCATATATTTCAAATATGAAAAGATTTCGCGAAAGGTCCTCAAAATATTTATATTTCGGCTGCCGCCATTTATTTATTCTCGAAATTTGCTGATATTCTGCAATTTTTGGAAGAAACGAAAGCCAAAGAAGAGCTAGAATTGTTCTCATGTTAGATATTGTTAATCCATCAACATACAAATTGAGTGGTCTCTTTTATAAATCAGAGTTTTTTCCTTGAAATTCTCTATATGGACCTAAAAGATTTTCTGTTATCGTCTTCTTTTTTTAATACTGGAATTATCACTGCTTTGCGTTCACCTATTTCCATCGATACGGGTTACCCCGTAATAAAGCAGATAGGAAGTTGAAATTTGACTCGTCTCTTCCTTGTTGTGTGTGTGTGTGTGTTCCATTATTAAAAAATAATTGTTAACTGGTTATATAATGAGATGGCAGCAAAGAAAGGCCGTTTATAACTTTCGATCCCATGAAGGAATATCCGAAAATCTCCTACCTAAATGTTCGTCAAGACCACCTGCATTTTTTATGAAGTCAAAATGATCAATGACAGTAAAAGTAGGTATATGTCGTTAGTATCCCGAAAAGTAGGCTAGGTAGAGAATAACTGATTATACTAACTGATTATTTTTACAACCTTTTATTTGTGTTAAATCAAGCACATTCCTTGCCGTAAACTTATATGACAATTATGAATCGATTGCCTGCTTTGGTACTGCTAATTTAGTTGAGTTCATTGTAACTAGCCTCATAGAGGTAACAAATTCACTTCTCAGTCACAGCTATACATTTCCCTAAGAATTCGTAGCAATTCCGTTGAAAGTGATACACAATTTAATGAAAAAGTTGTAAAGGACCGAGTGTTTGTTAATTGCAGCAGAATTAGTTAAGACATATCTGCTCTTAGCTAAATCAATCATCTTGAGAAAGCGGTATTCTTAAAGTGAACCATATGGGGAACCAATCATTTATAAAACTGTTGCGTTCTTCAAATATCATCGTTAACGTCTGTTTAAACAGAGCAAATTTTTCTTATCGTATTGCATATGAAGAAGAAAGAGGCACTAAAGGGTAAGCCTTTCCATTTAATTCGTTCCTCACATACCCCTAATCACGCAAGGATCTAATAAGAGAAGACGTTGTTACTGCCTCTGTTACCAATCGATGGCAAGTATGTCCTCTTTATCTTTTTACCATCGCTAGCCGACCACCTGGCGGAAGTTAATGGCGATCAGATGTGGAAGTAAAAAAAAATTGCTTAATATTATTATTTATGTTACAATCTCGGTTAATTATATCAATCGTGTGTCCCTAATCGGTCCAAAAGGTAGCCCTAGGGTACGCTAAGTTTGTGCAGAGATAAGCAATAACCACAAGGACGTGAGATAAACCGACATTTTATTATGCCGGTCGAGCCCGAATCAGTTTCTAAACTATTTTCAGCTTGTCCGTCCGTCCGTCCGTCCGTCTTGCTTTCTTCTCTTTAATTTATACGCCGCAATTTTTAAGATATTTGATGCAATTTTGTATATGAACATGATTTGGCCCAAGAACGAAAATAGTTCGGATCGGATCACTTGTTTGATCACTTCCCATATAACGCTTTATTTTGAAAAGTCGTTATATAAATAAATGTATTAAGCGAGGTGGTGTTGCAGGGTCAATTAATGGTTCGTTTTGGTCCGTTATGCTTGCTTGTTTATTTGCTTGTGAACGGAAAGGTAGAATAAATTGCCAATAAACTCAGTTTTTAAGACGTAAATGAACATTGAACTCATTTAAGCCTATGTCATCAACAGATGAGTTATTGAAGAAAACAAAATAAATTGTTTTTATATCAAAAGACATGCGATGTGAGTTTTTTTCCTACTAAAACCTTAAATTATTTTTGTGTTTCCTTTCGGTTCTCTACGATAAAAACTTGACATCGATATATTTTTTGTTGTTACGATTTCTCCCAATTTTCGTTAAAAAATGTTGAGCATTGCCAACCATGTTGTTAAGCATGATTTTCAACTTTACTCGTCTCATAACTAAGGTGATAACTACAATAGTCGAACCAATTAATTTGCCAAGATTGATAACAAGCTCTGGAATTTCAATTTCAATTTTCTTTAACTTTTTTACAAAAATTCAAAGCAAAAAGGAAGTTAGTGAAAAAGAAAGCCTTTAGTCCTTTAACTTCACAAATATCTTTCAAAATTCTTGCTGCAACTTTTGAAAATATATATGATAATAAGAAGAATAATTAGTAAATAAATTTAAAAATTGCACAAATATTTCGTACGAAAAGGATTCATATGTCAAATTAAAAAAGGAAAAATTTCCAGTCTTTTAATTTTTTCACGTTTTATTATTCCTTGGGTAGCAAAAAACATTGAAACGAAGCGGAAAATATTTTAAGTATTTTTTTAGATTTACGAATGAACGAAAATAGCCTTGAGTTTCAATTAATTCATAAAATTTCACTTGCAGATATAAAAACGTGTGCGCTTTGTTAAAGGTCAAGTGTACGAATTTTTTTTTTGCATCGTTCATCATTCAGGTAAGATGTCCTTAGGCTTAAGATTTGATCGAAATGAAATGTTTTTTTTTTGTTTTATTAATACGAAATTCATGTTAGCATTAACGAAAAGCAAACACTTGGGAAATGTTTTCCATATTTTTGATAACAAATATTTCAACAAACACAAATTTAACATTAAATCTTAAAATACATTTCAAGCTTTTAAATGTAAAAAGCAATTAGATGAGCATTAGAAGAAACCTTTAGTCATTCCGGAAACCAAATTAAATTTCTTGTTTCGTCCTATGTTAGAAAATATTAATTTAACTTTCTTGATTTGCAGCGAAGCATTACTCCCAGTGCACTATCACCAGTATTCTCCCCATGCAGTTTTTGTTGGAGTAGCTTCTTCTTTCGCAAGAATAAATTTCTTGCCAGGCAAACACTTTTAGCCAGAGCTACAGGCTGATTCGAAGAGCTTTAAAAATCTCATAAATTATATAAGTTCTTGGTTAGTTTCAACGTCGGAATGCACCCAAGCATGTCCGTCTATTTATCTGTCCATCTGTCCGTCTGAGCAACTGTGTATTGTAGTCCGTGGTAAACATATTCCCGTTCGCAAAAATTAAGATGTCGCCCACAAACTTGCAAAAGAATTCAAAAGTGACCCAACCTTTTAAGAAAAGATGGTTACAAAGCCCACCCGCCCATGTAACAAAATGTGTGAACACTGTTGCTTTCTGTGTTTTTCGCCTACCCATAAAGTACACAACATGCGCCATATAAATTTCCACTTTTATTCCGAAATTAGAAAAAATCGCCCACGCCCACCCGATGTTAAAGCGAATGAAAATTTAATTCTCTTTTTTTTTGGTTCGCGATGATGGTTACAAAAGATTTGATCACTCGTTCTGCCTAAAAAAATGACTTGTTTTCTTGGCAGATAGATTACAGTCCTAACGTGCAATACCAGAAGTCCAACAAATATTTCGGACTTGAATGTTTTCTAATCTAGTTTTTGTTGCTTTTTTTGTTAGTGTACCTGAATCTTCAGTTCTCTGCTTGTATTAATGGCGCCATAGTGTTTGGCCTGCTTTTCATTTTCGATGACTAAGGGCTGTTCAATGTTGAGGGAAAATTTTCTTCAGAACTATTTTTTAAGGATTTCCCTTTTATCACATACGCATAAAGTTCACTAATCTTAGAATAATAAGTTGCGAACTTTTTGTTTTGTTCAAGTCCAGTCCAGTCGTCGCTACAAAACACATTAAAAAACAAGGCAACGGGATACACATGTTGTCGATTTCACTTTGGAACTTTGCTTTCGAAAGGAGCCTTAAAAGGAGACAAGATAAAAATGAAAAATATTTTCTTTACGCAATATTTACATTTTTCTTTCAATTTCTATAAAAAGTGTGCAAAGGTGATGATTAGCTTTGAAAATTCTATCTAATTCTGTATATCCTTCGTTTGCAATGCATGCTGCATAATATCCAGGTTGGTGGAAATTGCGAAATATATGTATTTTCAGAAGCTTGCTGTTTAGAATAAGCTCATCCAGTTTAAGCTTAAAATTCACCTAAATCGCTTTATGAGTTTGCCTAAAATTCTAGGCAAAGTCTTTTCATTATCTAATTTTCTAAGGTTATCTTAATACATGTTTGCGTTACACATGTAATACTTGACCCGAAAATAATTGAACTTTCCAAGTCAAAGTTAAGAGAAGATTTATTTTTATTGGCTTAAACTTGCAGACTGCGATTTTATTTCAATCGTTTCATAATTAATAAAAGATTCCTTGCGAGGATCCTGCAGAGATTCTAAAAGCTGGAATGCTTTCTAGCTAACTTTCCCTAGTTTTCAGCCGGTTCTTTAATATATTCGCTGCCCGACATTGTCGGTATATTTACTTACTTCAGACACAAACTTTTAATTGATTCCTGAACCTTTAATATTCACGTGATACTAAATCAAGAGATAATTTTCTGTATGTGCAGGCAAAGAGCCTTTAGACAAACTCACACCTTATACAAATGCATTATAGCAAAAGACTGCTTACGGTTCCTTAGCGAGTTACGGGCATAAGATTGCCTGCAACCATTAAGAGTGAACAGTTATCACAATAATCGAATGCATATTAATGCATAATAAAAAGTAAGAAGGTAAATATATATAAAAAAATTTCCTCCGAACTGAATACAATTTCTTTCCTGTTTTTAATTAGATTTTAATTTCAATACAGTTATTAAGAATATCATGGTATGGGATAGTTTTTCGCTGTTCTTTTCGAAGCTCTTGATTTTATGCATGCAAAACGTTCTTTTTCTTTTTAGATATAAATCCTAAAAGGCATAGCCTAGTTTTAGGTCAATATATTAATTCACATTACTGCATTATTTCTCTTTGCAATTCCTTCCTTCCTTTTTCTTCTTTTTATACCTTACAAGACTTTTGGTATAAGATAAGGTTGTGCGAACGTATGTGACACCCGGAAAGACGTAGCAGAGACTGGTCTTCTAATTTATAGACCCAGAATCAATTTCTAAAGTCGATAGAAACTTGTCTGTCCGCTGACCTGTGGATGTACATTTGGGTCCAATCTACAGATCCATAATTTTTAGGCTACTGTGATGGCACTTTGCGCACTCACTTGCTTCGACCTAAGGATGAAAGCTACTAAGAATGAAATGGATTGTAGCATTTTTGTGTGTAGCGTGACATAAAAGTTGCCTGTGCTAAATTTTGATCACGTAGATCTATTTTTACAACATATTCCTATGCGCTTTCCAAGTTCCATTTAAAGGGCTCACGTGGCAAATACGTCTTATGAAGAAAATCGATCGATAATAGGAATTTGTCATAGATGCCAACCGTAGCAAATTTGGTCCACTTTTTGGCCAAGACCCCATATATTGATTCCCATTAAAAGTATTGGATGGAATCTAGATACAATTTTCGATATCTGTTGTTATGAAAATAAATGAAGAATTGTGTTAAACGAATTGCTGTAGGGTATTTTATCGTCGACTTTGTCCGATTATAACATTGTCGGTTGTTTTTGCTTTCTGCTTATGTTTCTTTTAAAGTATAAGAATTTATATAAATGTTTTTTACTTGCGGTTCCTATTTTTTCAGTCTTTTTGCAGGCATAATTCCCTTACACGCAATTTAAAACACTTTCAAAAGCATACATTCGTCTACATAAGTATACATGAAATGAAAAATATACATAGATACTTACATAAGAAGTATGAAATGAAAAACTCATTTACATGCAAATCATATAAAATCTACTTTATATTCCTCTATATATATATACATATATATATATATGTATATATATACGTATATGCATATGCGTTACTTGTTATCTTTAGTCGTGGAGAATATGATTGTGTGAATGAAAATATATAGATTTTTGAAACGTTTTTGCATTAGAAAAATGTGGCAAGAGCTAAGCAAGAAAAAGATATATATATATAAAGAGAGAGACAGAGAGAGAGAGAGAGAGAGAAAGAGAGAGAGAGAGAGAGAAAGAAAGAAAGAGAGTAGTCTAAAACAGAATATCTATGTACCGAGTGAAAATCAAAGCAAAAGAAAGCAACAAATATTGTACATGTTTGAAATGATTTTACATGAGATACGTGGTGAGATTTCAAAAAAAGACTAAAATAATAATTATATAAATGTTAAAGAAAATTAAAGTGTCTTGTGGTTTATTACGTAAGCAATTTTTAACATCATTTTTCTGCTACAATTATCTTCATAGGTCAGACAGGAATTGCAAGAAAATTTTAAATCTTATTCTCCTTCAAGTTTGCATTTGATTATTTTCAATTATAAAAAAAAAAAAAAAAAAAAATAGGTACAAATTCGAATAGTTGTCTACGATCCTACGCCACCCGACAGGTATTCGTATAGTGACTTTTCAAGAAGGAAGGAAACATAGTGTAGAAACTGATCCAGTCCGAACTATTTTCAAGAGCGTTCGTCCTTGGGCCAAAACATATCGATATACAAAATTTCATCGCAATACTTCAAAAATTACGGATTGTGGATTAAAGAAAAGAAAATAAGACGGACAGACAAGGTTCGTTCGCTCCAGAAACGAAAATGATTCTGATTGACGTACAGACAAGCTGAAATCGATTGAGAAAATGATTTACAAAGTGATTCTGATCTGATTGGTATAATAAGAGGTTGATCTATCTTAAGGTCTTCCTTTGTGCCACAAGTGATATAGCGTACGACAATCAACTTAACAAGAATATCCCCAAGCATTCTTTTCTTAGTAATTTTTTCTTAAAGTAAAAGAAATGTCTTTTGTGACCATAAGCTTCAAACCAAAATTGAAACCGATAGTTAAGTTAATTTATTTAATTAATTAAAAAGTTTGGAAAATAAAATTTTCATTTCTTTGTCGGTTCTTTCTAATCTTTCACTAACATATAAAAAAGTTTTACAAAATTTCACTTCTTTAAACGGAAAATTTATTTCCACTTATCTAGTTAGTTAGTTGGTTAGTTAAGAAGTAAATTTAAAGTATAACTATAAAATAAATTTCAAATAAATTTTCCATAATTTTTTCACTAACTTTGATTTATTTAAATACCTAATTTCTTTCTTAATAATGCATTAAAAACGATAAAAGTCTTTACAAACTTATCTAGGATTTCTTTTAAATGCCTTTGCTATAAATTTGAGAATATGATTAGCGTTAATCAATAGCAAAACTTCTGCTACTTTTAGATTGCAAAGTGTTTGCACAAAGTATTTGGAAAGTGTATAAACGCATAGCGTAACCTAGTTTTGCAAGAAAGTAGCTTGTAAATCTTTTCATATTTGATTTATTGTCATAAAAATTAAAATAATTTTTTCTGTTTTTTGTTTTTTTGTTTTAACAAAATTTTTGTACACAAAACCAGCCGTTCTTAAGTATAATTATAACTCATTTGTCTTGTTCTTCTTATTTCTCACGATATTATTTCTGTTTATAATTTCTTACAATTACAAACGCAAGCTGTTGCTTGTAGTCACAATTATGTATGTGTATGCACGAGATTTACTATTCTTATGCTCTTGTCATATCATTGCAAAAGCAAAAGGCAAGCAATACCATCTACCAGTTAGCTATGTATTTCTCCTTTTCGCCTCATCATGGCTTACACGTTTCCTTATATACATATATATATATATATATATCTATATATATATATACATATATGTGTGTGTGTATGTGTATTTATGTATATAATACAATTGGAATTGTTACAACAGAGAAATGAGCACATTAGCCTTAAAGTAGGCAACAACTACAACAGCAACCAAAGCATATTACACAAAAATATGATTGTTTTACATGAAAGAAACATTATGTTTCTTCTACCGCTTTTGCCATAAGTATTTGTGAATGCAAGCAACGTAAGCATTAATCTCTCCCCTTGTTTTTTATTCTTTTCTTTTCTTTTTTCTTTTTTTCTGCTTTATGTTTTGACTTTCTTCTTGACTTTTTTTCTTTTCTTGTATATTGTAATTGTCAAAAACATGAAAAAAGCAGAAAACAAATGAAGTGTTCTAGGTAGACAGACTTTAATGCAAAAGATATAAAAACAAAAAAAAAAAAAATTAAAGAAAATATTTAAAAGAAAATATGTAAATAAAGTATATGTATATGTATGTATTTTTACGAATCTGGTTTTTTCAAAGTTTTTGAAAGCGCAATGAGAACATGACTATTATTGCACAGGCACACATAATGAAAATAAGCAAGATGGGAAAGGAAAAAAATGTGTTGAAAATAAAAACACTCGAAAAAAAATTTCAGTTAAAGTTTGAAGGTTTTAAAGCGTACGTACGACAGGGAAAGCTTTTAGAATTTTTTACCTAAATTGCGAGTTTTGAAAAATTTTTCTATTTCCGAAAAATCAGGAATTTTAAGATCAATTGTCGATTATATTTCAACAGTTGAAATTATGCCAAACTCGTTGGACTCAAAAACTTTGGACTAATTCATCTAGGAAACACTTAACACATTGAAAATCTTTTTTGTTTATTTTTGTTCGCCCAGTTTTTGCTTGATAATCGCGATGACCCGCAAATTGATACCCGTTATGTAAGTTGTTTAGGATAAGTGATGACAAAATGAATACCCCTAACAAATACATATAAAAGAAGCACGGCTCAAACTTTTGAGTCATAGGCTGCTCGGTTAAGGAGTGAGTTATATGGGGCTATAGCTAAATCGTTTGAAATATTATGCCAAGCGTGCACTAGCGTTTTCCTACCCATAAAAGAGCTTGTTTAGTCACAAATCTTCTTTGCCACACGGTACCTTGTATCTTGTTTATTATATAATTTTAATAAGGAGTCAAATATTTCATTAATAATTGTGCTTTACAAAATTTGTGAGATAATTAAAAAAATTGTACTTGAAACAGGTAAGAATACTACAGTGTGGCCCACCATTAAACGCCCTACATCATCTCACAGTTATTCCTTGGATCAAAACACGTCAGTACATCAAATTTCATCAAAATATCTAAAAAAATTGCGGCCTATAGGTTTAATACAAGAAAAGATGATAGACAGACAGACAAGTCTAGATCGATGCAAAAGGCAATTCTGGCGGGTCTGTTCGTTCGCAAAGTTCGAACTGGGTATCAAAACTAAAATTTCCACTGGCCTAGGTCTGCAATTTCATATTATTCCAATAACGTTTAATGTTATCCGAATATTTTAATAGGGGGCACAGTTTACTTAGTCATATTTTTGCACGACAGCTCCGTTTATGCTTTGAATCAATATTTTTCAAAAATTTTCCAATAAGTGCAGAAATTCGGTAACGTTTCAGTGCTGGCCCGGACTTATCGAGCAAGTGCAGTTCTCAGTTTTTCTCGGCAATAGAATTGCTAGAAGGAAGCCGAAGGGAACTATAGGGAAGTCATCATCCCGTCTCTTGTAGAGTTATTATTTTCGAACTACAGACAGGGCAGGAGCTAGTCTTGAGAATACGGCAGCATAATGTCTTTTGTGTCCACACGCTTTTTTGGATAATGGAAAAATCGGCGGCAGTTCTCTTACTAAGTGTTTTCTGATGCGACAGTGCAGGTGTCAATCGATGGCGAATGTGCAGGTCCGGAATTAGGGAAAGGTTACTCCAAGGCTTTTTCATAAAATTGGACAAAAGTGCGTGTGTGTATTTACAAATCAACCGGGTATCTCACTTATAGAAATGTAGCGATTTTAGATGAACCTCGCGCTGAGCAGAGGACCTGATATGAAGGCAGGGCGCTCGGGAAAATAAGGGCCCGCTAATTGAAAGGAACTATTCTAATCCCTGGGAGGTGACGGATGAAGCATTATATTACCTAACATGTCTCCCTCCACAATGGGTTTAAACAGTCATAATCTGGTATCCAAGTCAAAGGCATAAACATGAATTTTTAGAGCAATGCCCTCGTTAACATGCATTTAGACGATTTTGCTACGCATATAATACTGTTTCAGTTCGAGGAAACGGAATAATGATTACACGCAACATATATTCCCCACTTGGTCCTTGAAGTTGGTAACCTCATGCCTTACACACAATGAAGTTACGTTCATTTAATGCCCATTTTATAGCGTCGTTGTCTTTAGTGCGTAATTTTTTCAAGAAGGAAAAGGAAACTCATAATGGCCGTTTTCAAGATCTGTTGAAAGGATTAGACGTTTTGGATACGCGATTAAAGGAACGAACTATTCAAGAAGAAGAAAGTAGCAGTTTATTTCAAAGGAAGTCTCTGTGACAATTCATTCTCACTTCCTAGATATGTAAGGCAATCACACAGTTTTTCTTTAGTTACTGGCTTCCTGGTCCTTCGACTGGTAAGTTGGATTACGCGGCCAATTTTCCCTTGTTTTGTGCTTTTCATAAGCATTTTAGGTATATCTTCGATAATAGCGAGGAACACTCGAACAGACTTTAGTTTTGTTATCTTCTCTTCTTAGGCATGAAGATTTGCAAAAACTCACAGACCGGCGAAAGGTCATCAAGATGACCATAAGCAAATCGCTTTAGAAGCTGGCACTGATGAAGTATACTCTGTATAAACGTTCTGGGATAATTGCTGCGTATCTTGAGAAGGGGCGCGCAATCGTGCTACACCAATTTTTGGGAGCAATTTGTAGAACTAACTGTTGATTGCTTTTACGTGCTACACTTTTATTGAAATATTTTTAAAAAGTAAATGCTTCATGAAAAACCCGCAGCAGCAGTCGTTTGTATAGTAAACGACATGTATGCCAAAGTTCTCTCCTATTATCGGATGAAAACAAAAAAAAAAAAAGGAAGAAGGAAATATGAAATTGAAAAACATTCGAAAAAAAATTCAATTTACACTTACGGCAAGTTCAAGAATAAAAATTTAAATGTACCTAACTCGACACCTTTGTTTTTTCTTCTCATCTGCTCTCTCACTGCTCAAACAACCACAATTTTCGCTTACAGTGACAGCAGATAAGTAAATATTGTTACAATTCTGTGAGCTCTTAGTCACGTTTCTAATCATTTTTATTTGAAAATGTGGCTCGTTACTAGAAGATGAAATGCTTTATTTATTTAAGAAAAACGAAGTATGTATCAAATATTACAAAAATTCTCTCCCTGTGTGAACTTATATGCACGCATACACGTGTATCTATTTACTAAGGGATATATTAAGAGAATTTAATTTGTAAAGATGTAAGAGTTATTCGTTTTTTTTTTTTATGTGTTGGAGATCCATTAAAAATGTGCTTACAATTTTTCAGCTCAACTGTATTTTATTCTCAAGCTCTCTATATTAAAAGATTTAATTGTTTTGTCTTTCAAACCTTTTTCTCGTCCTTTTCTTATCCATATTAATTTAATCTTCTGCTTCTCGTGTCCGCTACTAAGGGACTTGGTTACAATATCTTGTCATTTCGTTCGTGTGCATAAGGTAAAGATATTTTTGATTAAAGTAAGACCTCTTGCGTGAGTTGATGTTGAGAACAGGTCTTACCTTGAGTATGCAAAGCATAGTTTAAATGTGAATCTTATCCTCCCAAAGAAGGGCAATAGAAATTGGTCAATAACGTTATCAAGCCTCTAAAAACAAAAAATTGTGAACACACGGCTGACGACGATAGCTTGGAACATGTAGCGTATGCATACATATATATATATTATTTTCAAATATATATTAAAAATATTTACCAACTGACAAAGTTGATTTGTCCTTAGCTAACAAAAATGTTTGCCAAATTTATACATTTGCTTGGCTTAGTGAGGACAACGGGAATTCGTTCCAATGTGAGCATTATTTTCTTGTTTGTGTCTTCTCATCTTTTCTATTAGTTAAATGCCCCTTTGATGGAAAAAGTAAATAGAAAATTCTTTTTCTTTTTTTGGTTTTTTAAAACAAATTTTTTCCCTCTTTCTTTTTTTTTTTTTTGTCTAAATTGTTTTAGCAGTAATTTTCTTCTCTGACCATTTCCAGATATTGGCTTGCAGCCAAATTTTACTTTAGTTTTAGAAAAGTACTTTAATTTTACCTCACCATTATCGTCATTGCTTGTTATTGTCATTTTTGTTGTAGTAATTTTTTATATATATTGTTTTAACAAACATACACATTAACTGAAAGTATGTTAAAACAAAGACTAAGTAAAAAAAAAAATTAATCAACAAACATAATAACTGAGATGTTTTTTAAGAACTTACGCAAAGTAAGCGAAAAGTTGCTTAGGGGCATTTATTAAAGTAAAGTTAAGTTTTGTTAAATGAAATTCTTTCTTTTTTCTTTACACTTGCTGATCCGGCGCTATGAAACGCTTCCAACTATTAAATAAAGTTGAAGTAAACGTAGTTTCTATTGTAATTTTTACGTGGTAGCGTTTTCTCAGAAGATTCAGTCACATCTTCCTAAATGTATCCGCTAAAGTAATGCCTTGCAATCAAAATTTGTTGATCTATTTATCTGTCTGTCTATATCTTTTCTCACGTCCCGTAAGGTTCAAGTTAACAAGTAAAAATATTGAGGTAGGCCATGGCCTACTATCCTATATCATTTCGCTTAATATAGTTATTCACACAAAGCCTACTCAAAATAAGGTTTTATATGAAAGATGGTCCGATCCAATCCAACAGTGTTTGTCCTTGTGCCAAAACATGTCGATGTCATCAAAATAACTCTAAGATTGCAACCTGTAGATGCACAAAACACAAAAATGAACACAAATTAGATGGACAATCGGACGGACAGGCAGACAAGCTCAGAATCGGTTTGTGAATCGACTGATGTAACAAAAGGGGGTCTATCTTAAAACACCTGTGGGTGTTGTATACATTCGTACAAGTTGAATATACCCCGCGCTACAAGTAGTGGTGTAACAAATTGAACCAAGGTATTTCGTCGATTTCCAATTATCAAGTTCCAAGATGATATAAAAGAATTTTTTTTTTTCATATATAAGAAAGAGAATAGCATTTGCATTTGCTTTTTGTGATTTGTGAAGGATTGCGTCTACATGCATACATAATTTATCAACGTTATCTACTGCTTTATTAATTATGCGCGAATAAGTTTGACACGTGGGAAATGAAATTGTTCGAACCAGTCAGAGATGATTTTTCAAATGTCGTTCCGCAGATGTCAGTCCCAAAAATACAAAAAATCGATCTGGGCGATAATGATATTATTAAAGTGTATGGTGAACCTACGTCTAACCGTCTTAAAATTGCACGAGAATTCGACGTCCACCATTTGTTTACTGAGAAAAACATTCTCAACAACACGTCTTCAAATTGAAACGTTTTATTTAAAATACGATAGAACTTTTTCGTCAACCTAATATAATCAGTCCAACCTTTTTCTAACTGGGGAACATAACAGCGTTTCCATATTGTTCGAAAGCTTTTTCCTTGAGGTTCGAATATGGCAACACTTTCAATTTCAAAAGATGCAATTTTGACCTATTGTTCCACTGTGAACGAACTTGGTACACATTAGAAAAGCAGCTTTCTCCTTTGCAAATTTTTATATGCCAAGGTGTCTTTAGTCAATAGTGTCAATAGTCTTTGGCTATCTTTAGTATGTCAGCAATCAGCTACAATTTCACTTTTCGATTATCGCGAATAATTTTTACAGTTTTTGTGGCGTTTCCTGGCGTATTGTGACTACGTTTAAGATCAGCAAATCATCTACAAATTGTTGTTTTCAACAGACAAGTGTTACTAGAAAAGTCTTCAAACCAATACTGAGTCTAAGTGGTATCCTTTCCCATCAAAAAGCAGCGGTTAATTAATGAAAGAAATTCGGATAGAAATTCGTATTTGTCCGTCATTTTTAAAATAAGAAAAGAACCGGCACTAAGTCGGCTGTGTATGTAGAGGCAAGATCAACATGACATGATATTTCGTGATGACCAGGGTTGTATTTTAGGGTTTCGTATTTCTTCTCAGATTAAACATATAGATAAGAGACTGGTATGAGGAGTTTTAGCGAGGAAAGAAGTGGTTGGCGCAATAGCTTCCTCGAAAAAAGTAATTCCCTCTAAAATATAGATATTTTAAGGTATATTTCTACTAATTTTTTTTAGTTTTCCAAACCGTTACAAACATCTGTTGATTTTCAGGAAGCATAAATTGCCAAGGACCTGCTAAAACCTCAAAGCAAACCAGCCTAAATTGGCCGTGCCATAGGACAGCACTATCTAAAATTAGAGAAATCTTTAAATTATTAAATTTTTTTCCTGTCTACAATCGGGGAGAGGGCGGTGGGAGATAATATTTTTCGCTTTGTTTTTGTTAATTTCTCGTTCCTTTTGTTTTCTACGCCTGCCTACATGAGTGACTACAAGTTTTTAAATTTTTGTATGCATAAGCTGGTAGTCAACACTAAACTTGTTATATGCGGTTTTCTTTGGCATTTTGCACATTTCCACATTTATATAAAGGAGTGAAAAAGAAAAGTCTGGAATTTTTTCTAGAAGGTAAATAACATAGCTTCGTTTGTAATTTTTTTTTTTTCTTTTTGCTGTTAATTTTCGGTTAAACAAGTCTGATATACAAAGTAAAACCACAACAGACAAAGAGTTCTAAAAATTTCCTTCTCACCAGAAGCAGCTTAAGCAGAACTTTATCTTTCATCTGTTGGCTGTACGGGCTTTTCGTATTGAGCTAAATATTAAAACAGTTTTTAATCAAAGAGAATTCTTTTTTTTTATTATTATGTTATTATAAGGAAAACCTAATAATAATTAAGCAAAAAATATTAGCCTTTGACAATTTGCCTGAAACTTTTATTTCCATGTTTTCTTTTGATTTTACGTTCGTCGAGTTTCTGAAATAGTTGTCATAAGATAAATATAAAAATAAAATTATTGTAGTCTTGTACTTTTTGCTTGTGCTTGTAATTTCTTGAACGGTGAATATGAGCTTCCGCGTCAATATTAATACGATTGGTAGTGTGGTGTAAGTGTGATCTTTGCAAGACGTTGTAGTTAAAAATTTGAAAAATTGATTCGAAAATATTTTAGTGACCATAAAATTCGTATGAGAGCTTCTGAAACCAACAGCGGACATCGAGCAGTGGGCTTAGATACTCTAATAGCTCCTATTAAGCGCGAATTATCAGGAGCCCAAGGAAATCTTTTGGAGGTACTTAAGAGAGCACAAGAGTTGAAGTTTAATTGTTTATCCCTTATGTCTTTTAAAGGAACGCCGTGTTAGGCTTGAAAACCTTTTTATTGTTGAAAACTATACTTATAGTGAGGAGATGGAAAAGAGAGGTCTTGCCTTATGGGAGGATATGTAATGCGTCTAATACGAACATATGTTTAAAAATTGTTTGTTCACTCAATATAATAAATGTAGCAAAGGAAAATTTTTTTCATAATATTTGCTGTGGCATAGTCCTTGTAAGGTTTCTGAATGCTAAAGTAAGAAGAAAGCTAGAAGTATGGTAGAAAGGAAGCCTACATTTTGGCAATAATATCGATAACTACCTGAAGCCGACGTTTAGACTATTTTCTTCTACAGCTAAGTAAAGCCTGAAAGTATGCAAGAAACTTGTTAGAAATATGAGAAATGTATATGAAATCTTTACATAAATATAACGAGGGAAAGAATGGTAAGAGCATACGCAATATCTCATCATTTACAAACGAGGCTGTTTGCATTTCAAAGGTCTTACCTTGGAATTAGTGTTCCCACCCACCCTTGACAATACTGTCAGGCATTTAAAACAGCGGTTTTGTTGTGGCAAATGGTGGATTCATCTCCGGTCTTGCATAAAACGGTACAGACAGAGCAAAAAAAAAAGTGGAGTCCATTTAGCGAACGACTAGTTTAAAGAAAACTTTATATCATCTCTCTAGTACTCAGCTCTGTTGAATGTTTTTGATATAGCTAACGTTGACACCAACGATAACGCATCCAAAAATTACTTACTTTAACCTGAGGATGATAAGTAAATACAATTTTGTATTTTTAATGTTTACGGTTTTTTCAAAATGAATTCTGATCGAAGTTCCGCGCAGAACGAAAGGTGAGAACAAGAACATACCTAGGCATAGCACCGAATTTTCATTTGCCTTGCCTTGCTCTATTCATTATACCAAAAATAGTCTTTCACTTGTAATCGATAATCACATAAATGTCGAAACAATTGTCATCATTGTTACGGTTCTTATTATTATTATTATTATTGCTCGTAGTAAGATTGCTAGTCACGCTGATATTCTTTGGTGTTATAATTAATACACAAGTATTTGTTGTGTGTTGTCACCGTAATTGTCAAGAATTCAAGCAAACATTGTTGATATACGCGATGAGTGGGAGTGAATGAACATCTGAAAAACTAAAGCGACAAAACGTTGAATTATCATATGAGAATAAACAGACACATACTCGTCGTGATATTGTGTGATATTAACATAACTCATTCCTTCTCTCTTAATATCTTCCCCTTTCTCGCTTGATATCTGCTAATGCGTGTGTTGCCACTTCACTTGATGTTGATGATGAAAATTGTCAACGCTTGAGTACAAGTGAAAATAACGCCATATTGTGCTAACTAACAACGGGGGTAATGTGGGTGGCTGGTGCTAAAGTCATATATACACAATCTTGTTTACTTACATATACATATGCATATTATAATGCGCTAAACATTAAACATTAAACATTACGTTCCAAGTGGCAATGTGGTTTAGAGCTTGTTAAATACTTGAAAATTGTAGCGCGCGCTATTTCATAAGAAAAGTAAGAAGAAAAAAAAACGTCAGTGGGAAAAAAGAAAGCTTGCACTAAAAACATGCAATTTCTTTCATGCACGTACATGTATGCATGCATGCATGCATGCATGCATGTGTGTGTATACGGGAGCGATTGTATAGTTAGAAAATACATTTTCGCTAAAGTTGTTGTCGTTATTGTTGTTCTTACTGCCATTACAAACAAGTGGCTTAAGGCAATTTTAATGTCTGCAATTTTCTTGTAGAAGTTGTTCTTAAGATATTTCCTTCAAACTGTAGCAATTTTCTTTACTGTTACTATTGTTGTTGTTGCTCCTGTCTTTTTATATACTCCCTAACATGAAGGATAAGTACCTCGTATTTTCTACTATTAGTACATACATACATACATACATACATACTATTTCTCTTTTCATTCCTCAACGTCTGTTATTTCACTCAAGTGCAAATTCTTTTCCTCTGCTTTTTTCTTTTTTTTTTGCTTCTTTTTTTTGTTTCTTTGCAGAGTGTCTAAATTTAGTTGTACATAGTTGGCTGTTGCAATGTGGGTTAAGGAAAATGTTGTTGACATTTTTTGGTCAGATTACTATATACAACATACAAGGTGCTTTACCGTTATTGTATGTATTGTTGTTTTATTGTTTGTGTTTCAGTTTGTATTTATTCTGTCTCCACATGCACGACGACTTTGTTCTTGTTCTTCTTGTATATACGTTTTTTTTTTTTTTTCTTGCTTCTGCATTGTACTTAACAACTCTTCAGGAAATTCTTAGAATAACATAGTCGAGTAAGAGAAGAACAATAAAAACAAGACCGAGACGATAGTAACGGTAACAATTAGTTGCTTAGGTTTCTGTTTAGGTAAAGCCTGTTTGTTTTCTTTCTTTTTTCTTTTTTCGTTTCTTTTTTTTTTTGTTTTACTATAAAAATTTCTAATAAAAATATTTTGGAAAAAAGCTTCCTTATCTCAAACTAATTTTTAAATAATATTAAAAATAAATGTATTTAAAGAGAAAAATGCGGTTAGTCCATGCCATACCTATAAAATATTAGAAACAATTTTATTTGCATAATAAACATTTTTGCTTCATTTTTTTCACTTCAAAAAACATTTCTCGTTTCTTACGAATCTTTTCTCACTTCAAAAAATTTTATTTAACAGAATTTGAAGGGAAAATTCTCTGGGACGTAATTGTAGCAGACTGCATGGAATTTACAAAATTTTTTAAGTAAATTGAAAAAAAAGAAAAAAATTCTTTGATAACATCTGTATCGTATCGCGTTTGTCCTTATGTGTTCCAGAAATTTATATTAAAAGAATTTTTTTCATTTCCTTCTGTTTTCATGCTTCATAATACCGCCCTTTACTTGCATTTTACTCTTAAATAGCTTCGGTAAGACATCCTATCAACAGGGACGTGCACAATCAGTACCTTCTTGCAGGTGCCAACAATCCATCCGGCTATCCGGCTATCACAAAGTGTGTGATAGAAATGAAGCCAATCCATATTTTTAGTGTATCCTTAATGACGTCAAAAGAACAAAATCTCATTGCGATAACTTGGGTCCATCGTTATCATAAGCACAGCCCCACATACCTGCCATCATCCATATACCTAAAACACCCAATTGAGTACAAATTTTTCTCCTGTCAACCGTGCGTTTTTTTTTCCATAATTTTTATATATTGTAGGGACTTTTTTAATTCCGTAGAGAGAAAAAACCTTTTTGTTTCCAGGTGTCGTCATAACTTAAAAAGTCAATTTAACGATGAAGACTTGCTGCCCAAGTTTCGAATCTGGCTTCCGGGTCATAATCAGCGATTCACCTGCCGACTATGGCCACCCCAACGGCATTGACTTAATTTGCTTTTGTGATTCCCTTACATATGATTTTAACAAAATTTTTTATTCAGAACGTTCAAAGCGTTCAGATTTACATGATTATCGTATAGGCGCAGGTTCGATCCCCGGTGCGGTAATAATATTAATATTATAATGTATTGTATATTGAAAGACTAAAAATCACGACAAAAATTCTCATCATGATTATATCGCTGGAGAAGTTAATCAACTAATTTAAAAATGAAAATTTCCTCCCCAAGTTTCGGACCCAGATCCCCTAGACACAAACAGTAACTCTTGTTCCGACTATGCCACCTCGATATTTAATCCAAAATTTTATATTCAATAGGAACTTATGCAAGTTCGCATGGTTGCCACGTAGCCTAGGGGTTAAGATATTTGACGATTAATCGAGAGAACCCGGTTCTATCCCTGATACGGGTTAAAACATTTATAACAATTTGCGATAGATGTTTGCATATTTACGGTGGTGCCAGAATTTCTAATCGATAACAAATATTTTTTAGCTTTTCATTAGCGATTATTTTCGAATGATTTCATTACCTATTGATGAAGGATTTATTAAGTTTGTGCAGTTATATGTAAGACCTACAAAAACGTAAGATAGACCCACCTTTCACTATGTCGTTCGATTCAGAATTCTGCATTTTTCGCATCTGTCCGCCCGTCCGTTTAATGTCTGTTTATGTATTTTTGTGTTCAAACTACTTAATACAATTAATATACTTTTTGAGGATATTTGGTGCACACTGACCTGTTTTGACTCAGGGATGGCCTTTCTCGAGAATCGGTTAGGGCGCACCATTTTTACCGCCATTTACATCAACCTAATGGCAGTCGTATATTCTTAGTACTATAAAATGACACAAGTGTGTTTTTAGAAGCATTCACTAACTTTAAAACGAACTGCAACGTGTTAATCTTATAACATTTGCTTCTCAAAAAGTTTTATATAGAAAAAAAAAACAAAAATGGGTACTTTTCACTAGATCTCCACAAAAATCTTTGAATGATAGTATTGTTGTTAAATATTTTGGTCGGTTGGGTCGACACTTTCAGTCCCTTCTTATATAATCTTCCGTGGGAAAGTTAAACCTTTGTATGGCAGAACGTTTTCTAAGTTTTTATATTTCACTGTGAGACTTGGTTGTTATTGTAATTTCGTACAAATTTTGGACGCGTAAATCTATTTATTCCACCGCAGCCTCTATAAAACCGCTAATGGAAAACGCCCTTTTGTATACCAGCAAAGCCCAAATTTTGGTATTTGTGTTAAAAATTGGTGAGTAATGCTTTCAACAAAGATATTAGTTTGGCTAAATTTAGATCACGATATACAAAGGTCCCTATGAAATGTATAGCCATGAAAATTAGAGGAAAAAGATGTAATTGTAGGTATTTCTTCACGAAGAATTGAAGAATTATAGAGTTGAAGTGTTGGTAGTTATAGTCGGCTTTGGTCGGTAACACTATTCTTGCTTCTTAATTCGGCGACCGGCTAATTATAAGAAACATAAAATATCATAGACAATAAAGAGAAAGGGAGAGAGAGAGAGAGAGAGTGGGAGAGAGAGAGAGAGAGAGAGAGAGAGAGAGGAGGAGAGAGAG
>CCAG010019771.1:0-53354 GCA_001077435.1 Glossina morsitans morsitans | reverse complement strand
TAAGTCTGTTCGACTTTTAAAATCTTACATGATCTGAGTTCAAACCGGCGCAAGCCAGGTTGGCTTCTATCTTTAGTAAATTTTAATATTTTAGTGCGAAAGGACCAAATATTAGATATATATATATATTTATTTATGAATAATATAAAATACTACTTTGGCAGAAAAGTGTAATAAATTTAGAGTTTGTATATGTGATTTATCGCAAATAGTATTGTATTTATTTGAGATTATTTTATTTATTATTAGAAGATCATGATTAATTATTTTTGTATTGGTGAGAGTTGCTTTTTTAATTTTACTTGAACGTAAAGTGTTGGGTTATATTCAAATTCGTAAAGGTCCTAATAAAGTTTGTGGATTTGTGGAACTCCTCAACCTTTTAGAGATGCTATTCAATTATTTACTAAGGAAACTTATCCTTTAATATCTAATTATATTTGTTATTATTTTTCATCAATTTTTTCTTTATTTTTATTAGTTTGACTATGTATACCAATGTTTGTTAAATTGTTTTCTTTCAATTTAGGATTAATGTTTTTTGTTTATGTTGCACTAGATCAGGTGTATATAGAGTAATAGTTGCAGGATGATTTTCTAGGAGCTTTAGGTGCTGTTGCTCAAACTATTTCGTATGAAGTAAGATTGGCTTTAATTTTATCAAGATTTATTGATTTTTTGATCGGAAGTTATAATATATTATTATTTTATAAATATCAGTTATTTATTTGGTTTTTTTTTATTACCCGTATCTTTAGTATGATCTTTAGTATGATTTAGAATTTCATTAGCTGAACCTAATCGAACACCTTTTGATTTTGTTGAGAGGGAGCCAGAATTAATGTTGAATGTTGAGAAGAGGGGGGTTTGCTTTAATTTTTTTGACTGACTATGCAAGAATTTTGTTTATAAGAATATTATTTTGTGTATTATTTTTAGGAAGAGATGTATTTTCTTTATTATTTATTTTATTTAAAATTAACTTTTATATCTTTTTTACTCATTTTGGTTCGGGGGATATTACCTCGATTTCGTTATGATAAGTTAATATATTTAGCATGAAAAATTATTTACTTTTTATTATAGGTTTAAAAATTTTACTTTTTTATATTTATAATGAATTGATTGTTTTTTAGTGAATTAAATTTAGTATTAAGTTAATAGAAAACTATTTTCTATCTTATGTTTTCAAAACATATGCTTATTCAAGTTCATTAACTAATTTAATAAATTATCTCATCATTTATTAATTAATGGATTGATAATAAAATAAGAAAAGTATATAACAGTTAAAATTTGTCCTACTAATACATACATATGGGTCTTCGACAGGACGAGCTCCAATTCAAATTAATAGAATGGCAATTATAGTTATTGATCAGAATATTATTTGATTAATTGGATAAAATTGAATTCCTCGAAATTTTCTTAAATGATAAAATGGTAAAATAGCTAAAATAGCAAATAAAAAATATCATTCTGGTTGAATATGGGGAGGTGTTACTAAAGGTTTAGCCAGGGTGAAATTATCAGGGTCTCCTAATAAATAAGGATTTATTAATACTAATATTATTAAAATTATTATTATAATAATAAATGCGGCAATGTTCTTACATTATATAGGATAAGGACGGAATGGAATTTTATCAACATTTGAGTTTAATCCTGTTGGATTATTAGATCCAGTTTCATGTAAAAATATTAAATGAATTATAGTTATATCTAATACAATAAAAGGAAGAATAAAATGGAAAGTGAAAAATCGAGTTAATGTGGCATTATCAACAGCAAATCCTCCTCATACTCATTGAACTAAATCTTGTCCTAAGTAAGGAATTGCAGATAATAAATTTGTAATTACTGTAGCTCCTCAAAAAGATATTTGTCCTCAAGGAAGAACATAACCTATCAAAGCTGTAGCTATGACTAAAAATAGAATAATAACTCCTACTAATCAAGTTGGAGTAAATAAATAAGACCCATAATATATCCCTCGTCCAATGTGAAGGTAAATGCAAATAAAAAAAAATGGTGCATGAAGTGTTCGAAGTAATCAACCATTATTTACATCACGGCAAATATGATTTACTCCATTAAAAGCTACATTAATATCGGCAGTACAATGTATGGCGAAAAGTAAACCAATTAAAATTTGAATACTTAAACATAATCCAAGTAAAGATCCAAAGTTTCATCAAGAAGAAATATTAATAGGGGCGGGTAAATCTACTAAGGCATCATTAGCAATTGAAAACAAGGGGTCTAACGGGTCTAATTCGTCAAGGTTTATTCATTAATTAAATATAGGTCGTAAGGGTCCTTTTGAAAGTTTAGTAATTTTTACTACCGCAATTAAAGTAATTAATAAGTAATTTATTAATAAAAGTGTAATAAAATTCGTAGAGAAGTTATATAATTTATTAACTGATAAAGAATTTTCTGTTATATAAGTTGCTATAGTAGAAGTTAATTTATTCTCTAAGTTTATTGATTGGAATATGTTTAAGTCAACTGTGCAGCTAATAATTATTATTAGCAAAAATATTAATAAAGAAAACAAAGTTAACTTTACCGAAAATGAAAATATTTCATTTGAAACTAATGAAGTAACATAAATAAATAATACAAGTATACCTCCAAGCAATACTACAAATAAAATGTAAGAAAATCAAAAAGTTTTTGAGATTAAACCTGTTGTTAAACAAATTAATCCTATAGCTAACGGATGTTTTATATTTATAAAAATAAAATTAAATATTAATAGAAGAGAATATAAAATTCATTGAATGCTTTCAAGAAGTAGTTTAAAAAAAAATATTAATTTTCGAGATTAATGATGAAGAAGTTCTTTTTTCTTGATATTTTAAAAATTTGTAATTTAATCTTGGTTTACAAGGCGAAGGTTTTTATTAAACTATTAAAACTAATGATTATATATTTGTATTGAATTTTTCGTAGAATTTTGTTTTTAATAGGTGTTTTAATTTTTATTTCTAACCGTAAGCATTTACTATCTATGTTATTAAGATTAGAATATTTAGTTTTTATTTTATTTTTTTTAATATTTTTATTTTTAAGAACAATTGAATGTGAATTATTTTTTAGAATAATATTTTTAACTGTAGGAGTTTGTGAAGGAACTTTAGGTCTTTCAATTTTAGTTTCTACAACTCGTACTCATGGTAATGATTATTTTCAAAGATTTAATATTTTATAATATTAAAATTTATTTTATTTATTTTATTTATTACTTTTATTACAAAGGAAACACCAAGAACAAATCTACGTTTCTCAAGAGACGGTAAGGACAACAGAAGCAATCTATTTTCTTAGGGAGGAAAAGAGGCAATCGGATCCCAACCCAAATTCCTAAGGGCAAACAGCAAGAATTGCTTTTGAACAGATTCAATTGGATCTACATAGCACCTATATGAAGGAGACCACACAACAGAGACACACACAAGTATATGTCTAACCAAACACCTGTACAGCCTTTTCAAAATGTAAGGACCATCAAACGCTTTGGACCACCTTTTTATAAAACCAAGCGCGGACCTAGCTTTGCTTAACGAGAGCTCAATGTGCAAGTTAAAACGCAACCTATGGTCAAAGGGAACGCCTAAGTCTGTGAACGATTCGACGTCGTCAAACTTGTGCGCATCTGTGAAATACTGGGTAATGAATGACTTCCTTCTTGAGAAAGAAAGCTTCTTACATTTATTTAGGTTTAATGTCATACGATTCAACGAGCACCAGGCAACCAAGTTATTCAGGTCAATTTGAAGGTGATGGAAAAGGAAGAAAACAGTTTCATATAATCAGCATACATTAAGATCTAGCTGGATTTAATCACCGAAGGCAAATCATTAATGTAAAGATTACACACCTAAGTTCAAGGACTGATTAAAAATCTTGGAGATAACACCACATAGCTCGACAGCACAAGATTTAAGTACACATGATGGAATTCCATCAGGTCTAGACGCACAACTGTATTTTGGAGAACTCAACCCTTTAAAAACATCATCTTCAGAAATAACCAAATTCGAACAGCCAGGGGGAGAGGATGATTTATATTGCTCTTTATTAGTTTCAGGCGAAGACGCCTGAGTTGAGTGAGTGATACCACTAGAAGGTGATAATCTTACAACTTCAGCATTTCTTAAAACAGAAGGACTTCCTGGCTTATTTGTAGCTTTTTTGCTGCAGACCGACTCGTCCATATCAGGAACGCTAACGTTCTTTGAGGACATTATGGAAGCACTAACTTGCATTAACAAATCGGACTTAGGGAGAGTTAAAGGTGACGTACCACACGCTACACTACGAGTAGTGATTTTACTAGCTTGGGAAGAAGATGAGTGCTCAATAAAACGACACTCATCAAACCTTGTCTTAATTATTCCAAACTTCTCCCACAAGGAGCCGAGATTTTTGCTCGATTCAGAGAAACTATTTCCGTGAACAATTTGTGGAAGTCTATGTCCCGCTTCCTACAGTCAGGACATCACCATCGTAAGCCATCAGAAGGGTCAGCGACCGAGAATACCGGCACACTTTGCATGACCAAAGCGCTCCCAGAGCCAACAAGAAACGAATCTATCGGATTCCGGGCCTGTTTTTGCGCGACATGGTGTATATAAGCACTCCATGTCAAGTCAACAAAAAGAAGAAGGACAAAAAAAGAACAAATTCGAAAGGATCCACAACACTAAATTTATCTACAAATTTAAGAAAACTTCTCGGTTACGTTGACACTGTAACAAGAGAGCCAAAGAACAAGAAAAAACAGAGCCAAACTGCAAGCACCCAAAAAAAGAGAGAAAACAAAATCACAAAAATTATCTCTCAAATTAGAGATAAATTTGACACTACTGAAGCAACGGTAAACAGACAGCAAGCCAAGAGAAAAGCTGTTATCACCAAAAACAAAAACACGAAAAAGACTTATTCTCGAGAGTACAAGCGCTGATTGCAAGAACCAAAATTAAAATTAAAATCACAAGAAAACTTCAACAAAATTAATGTAATTCATTCACTTTTACACCCTTAACACTTTTATATTTATACAAATATTTAGTCTTTAAATGCGTATAAAGCAATAGGAACAATCAAAACAGTACGGTGTCGCGCGCGTCAGTTGCCAAACTGACGTTAACTTTATTGAAGATCTTATGATTGAAGATGTTTTTTGAAACAGTTAGAGTAACTACTGAAGACTTTATTATGTTTGGAGACAACTTTGTCAAAAAGAGCAGGTTTACAGATTTTTACCTTGCGAAGTTCTTTTGCAGTTACAAGAAAAATTCTCTTGGCTACGGGCAATTCATACGAAATGGAACGTAAGATTGATATTGGTGTCGAGGGGGACAAACCAGTACAGCGTCTTAGAATTGAGTGTTGAAAGGTTTGTAGTTCTTTGATTGTATACGCAGGAGCATTGGAAGAAGTGGAGTATGAATATTCGACTTTCGATCGAACAATAGATTTGTAAACATTTAAAGCTTTCCTAGGTGGGAGTCCATTGTGAATATTGGTCAAGAGTTTGATGACATTTGAATCTGTGTGACAGTTTTCGAGACTGTCTCTGTAATGCTCATGAATGGTCAAATTGAAGTTGATTATTCTGCCCAAAAATTTGATAGAGAAGGATTATCTGATTTTTATGCCCTTGACTGTGATGTAAAAAATTTTTTTGAGAACCTTAGCAAAGCGGATGACTTTTGATTTTTCCGGGTTGAAAAGTAGACTTAAATCCGCACAATGTCTGTAACAAAGATTGGCTTTAATGTTGAGGTTATGGACTGCTTCTACTAACGATTTTCCGGCAGAAATAATAAGGAAATCGTCAGCATATTGAAAGACATGGGTTGTATTGTCATGTAATCAATGTAAACCGGATGTGTATAGATTGAAAAGAACTGGACCGAGACAGCTGCCTTGAGGTAGACCTCCACAGACTTCGACTGTATTTGAACCCAACACGAGAGTTCGTGAGGAAAGAAAGTGGAGAACCCATTGACTACATTGTGTCGGAATTTTAAAATCACTTAGAATTTGATCTATTTTCTCTAGATCAACGCAGTCGTAGGTTTTATTGATGTTTAAGCAAAGCATAACTACCTGGTTTCTATTTTCTTTCTCACTAGCAATTGTGAAAAGGACTTCATTTAGACGCATACCGGTGGAAATGTGTTTTTGATAGGCAAAGGACCTTGAGGGGACCAGGTATGAATTGTACAGAAAATTAGTGAGTCTTGCCTTGATCATTGGGTTCGTAATTTTTAAAAGTACGGGCAGGAGGGATATTGGTCTGAAATTAGTGAAGATTTCAAAATCTTTTCCAGGTTTAGGAATGGGTACTACTTCAATTGTACGCCAAAATGTGGGAAACGAGTTGGTCATCCAACGATCATTTATTGCAGATAGCAGAGCTAAAAGGCTTGGCACGGGAAGGACCTTTACCATATCATATTTAATGCCGTCATGACCGGCTGCTGTGGATTTCTTTTTCGACTTAAGAACGTGCATGAGTTCATCCAGTGAGAATGGAGAGATGTTATCCACCTGAGAGTTAAATGAGGGAGCATGGAGAACGTTTGTCGAGGGAACTTGGGCTTTCAACCATTCTAGGTAAGGTTTGTTGTTCTGATCGTCCCAGATGCAATGTCTGTATTTTCTTTTGGTAGTACGATGTCCAGTCAAAAATTTTCTAGAAAAGTTTTGTGTTGCCGCTTGTGCAAAGCTCTTCGACTACTGAGGCACGGTGACTTCTCTTGGCTTTTCGGACTGATTTTTTCCATTCTTTTTGCGATAACTTGAAGTAATCAAAGTTAGAGATATTCCGGTATTTAGAAAATTTTTATTTAGCTGTTTGTAGTTTACGGAAGGCCGAAGTGAGCAATTCGTTCCACCAAGGTTGTGGTGAGTAAGAATCGGAGATTTGGATGTTTGAATTGACGTTATTTATTTCTCGTTGAAATGAGCACTGGATGGACTCAACTTGAGGCTCAAGACATGAGGTTATTTAAGAGTTTTTTCCTCGAGATAAAATCGTTTACCTAGAAAGAAATAATAAATGTAGCATTAAAGAGAGTAGGAAGATGATGACTGTTTCCGAGATAGATTCCTTTTTTGACCTCCCGTTTGAACGTAACATTGGTTGAGTTAGTGAACGTAAGATCTAAAACACTGCCACAACCGTTGGTAGAAATTACTAAATTCCATGATTTCATGCAGAGCTTAGCCCTTATTGTTTGAACAGAGTCACCAAAACAAGGGCGTCTTGCATTGAAATCTCCTGTTACGATGACATTATGGAAGCTATCGAACATATCGCGGAGGCGATTAATATCATCCCGGAAAGATTGAATGGGAGTGTTAGGTTTGAACTAGCAAGCAGCAATGATAATATTGGGTTTTAGGGAAGACGTTTTGACAATTACAATGTCAGCAGCTGATTTCAAGGGGGATTTGTTTGAAGGAGATGCCTTTCCTAGCAAGGATGGCAACATCTCCATAGCCGTGACTTCAACATTTATAAGCGGAGTTGTAATTTGGGATTTTGAGATTGGAAATGTTGTCGTCGGACAGAAAGACTTCACTCAAAATGGCAAATTCAGTTCGGCTGGAATTGATGAAGCGAATGGGCTTTACACCTGAAACTTTTGTATGTTATATTGTATAAAGGAGGTCATTATTGAGGCATGATAATCCCAGCTCAGATGAACCTTGTTTTAAGAGATCAAATTCTGATTTGAGGATAACTATTTCTTCCTGGATGGTTTTGAAATTTGCTTCGTGATGAGTGGTGGAAAGAATTTTGAAGATTTTTTCCAAAATCATTTCCATTTCAGTAGATTTGTGATTTTTGATGAATGTGTGCTTTTCAGCAGGAAGGGGAGGTTTTTTTTCTCGTATGTTTTGCTGCTATGAGGCATTTTTTGAGAGGTTCTTTGCATGGGTTTAGAAACACCCGTTCTATTTTTGACAACTGCGTTGAAATTTTTTTTGACTAATATATTGTTTGTTTCGAGAGCAGGATCCCTGCATTGCTGGGAAATTTACGTCATAGTTATCAAGTAAGTTGTAGGGATTGTTGGAGAATGTTTGCTTACATTCTCTAAAGGATATGTTTTGAATGGTTAGGATCTATTTAAAAGTTTCCTCTCTCTTTCTTTTAGGAAACTCGCGAAAGTTTACGTTGTGGTCCACAGACCCACAACCAAAACATTTAACTAAAACATCTGCCTTCCCTTCTTTTACCAAATTTTGCGATGTGACCAAAACGATCGCAATTATAGCATAGTTTGACAGAGGGGATGAAGTCACGCACTAAGTGCTTAGAAGCGCAAAAATGTTGAGAATGTTGCCGATTTTGTCCAAATGCCGCAAATCGACTAAATATGTCTTTAAACAGCTCAGAAGTTTTCGAAAAAAGAAAGTTTATGAAGCAAAAAGATTTTTTCCTTAATTAATTTCAGAAGTTTTCTTATTTCATGCATGGTTGCCAGGAAAGTGCGCATAATACATATATGAAAGAATAATCGATTTATGTTTAATAATAACAGAGAGCCTTAAAGTATTTTATAGTTTTTTTGTCTTTATCTTTGATAAAAGAGACCAAGCCTTTTATTGCATTGTATTGAACAACAGTTGATTGCATCTAACACACACATTGCCGCAAAAATGGTCGATTAGTAACCTAATTCAAAATCTGTGGAAATAAATAAATTTCTCTTTTGTTTTACTTACAAATAACCGCTTTTCAAAGGCTTACCTTTAGCAAAAAGGCGAAAGATTTATTCGACAACTGAAGAGAAGCCAGAGTGACAAACAAAAAAAAGATTTATGTCGATCGCTGGATTCAGCAATTGGCTTTCGGTTTTAAATGATTTTCGTTTTCTTGATAGCAAAATTGAGGATAAAATCAAAAAAGAAACAAATTGTAGTGTGGTCGCATATCGTTATATGCATCCACTTTGAAGTGCGACAAGGATTATGCAAATTCAACATAATTCTTGTGCAAAAAGAAAAACCAAAATTATGTCGCACTTCAACTGGCTGACTATTCCATTACGAAATGCAATACGCTGCTAGGCGCCCCAATTAAAATAATTGCAAATTTTGATTACGTTAGCCGTAGAATTAAGTACAAATACCACTAACAAAATTTAATAAAGTCAATTGTTATTAAGCAATTCAAAACAGCGTTTAATTCGCTAAGAAGAATAAGGCGTTCAATCCGCCTAAATTAATATTGTATAGGGATTGTCTCATGCCGAGCTTAATTGGCATTTATAGACAGCTTGACTTGGCGCACTGAAGCCGAGCAGCATAGGGAATCTTTCCAAAATATAGGACATACTGTGTGTAGTAAAAGAAATTTATTACAAAATAAATATAATTTTTGAAGTGAAACAATTTCGGATGTTAATTGCATCAGTAAATATTTCGTATACAACGTTAGGTATTTTGATCCCAAATGCTTCCGAAAGAGATCGAGCGATTTCGCTAAGCTTTTTTACATATTTGTATTCCTAACTACACCATTTATTTAAAATAAATAAATGTCCTCTAAGATTTCCTGTTTACGTTTCATTAAATAATAAAATTCTACCCCTTGCCTTATCAGTTGTTTCGTACTTCTTCATCAAACCATTCAAATGTTTTACCTATTCAGCTAAAAGCGATACCATAGTTTGTGATGATAGCCTTCCGTCTACATCTGTCTTCCGAAAGTACGAGTGTGTATACTAAAAAAAAAGTTTTCCTTACTTATCAGGATTTTAGGTTTATACTGGTTGACATCAATGAATAAAAACAGTGAAATTTTAAATAAATCTTGAAAAATTGCTCAACTGTTAACATTAATAGGCTTCGCAGTCTTTAACAAGCATGTGCATACACAAGCAAACAGAAAATACGTACACTATACCTTCTTTTTCTTAACAGGTACTCAGTGATCCACCAAAAGACGCTCCAGCATATCAAAATAGAAACGACTCAGTGTAAGCGTCTTTGTCTGAGGCTTAAAAAACTCGACGCTTAGACAAACTATATAGTGACTGGCAGGCCCGGAAATTAAATTAATTAAATTAAGACCAAAATAATTAACATGGTGAAAAATAACGCTAATCTGCGTCACTTTTTCTCATTTATTTATAAATTGGAGTGCGGCCCCGATTTATCTAGCGGGCACAGATACCAACCCAAAGAATATAAATACACTTTTTCTTACACGAACTTTTTTTTATAATTAATTGATAAATTGTTATCCCTACACAAAATATATGCGTATAGTAAGTGTACGATCAATTTTCTAAAGCTACTTCTTTTTTTTCTATTTATTCGCTAAATATTCGCTCATTTCTTCATTAGTAGTTGGTCTCCTTGTATACCTATCAGAAACAAGACCCAGCTGGTATTTTTCGAATTTTGACAGCCACAATTAAATGTAAATAAAAATATCCCCTTTTTCTGCTTCTTCTTTTATTTGTGAACGGTAATTACAAAATTCTCATGAAAGTCGTAAGCAATCGTGACCAAAATGTTTTTCAATTATTGACTTTTCGCGAACGAAAGTTAACTTTTAGATACGTGATTATCGTTTCCCCTTCCATAAAATTTGCGCTTGGATTCGTCTGTTGCAGTCACTTTATAAAAAATTTCATATTGTGAAGCAAAAATTCCAACGCTCCAATATCAATTTAGAGCTAAAGCAAGCCTGTTAACTTATGAAATTCACAAAATTAAATATAGAGAAAGCAGAAAGATTGAACCCATTGATATTCGTTTATTAATATATATTTTTAATGTATGCATTGCATAAGCACATTGCAATTAGTTGTTGTTCCATTTTTTATATATTTTCACATTTTCTTTCATTTTTGTAAATTTTCTCCTTATACCATTGTTAGTATAATAAAATTGCTCAATAATATGCTTTTCTTCACAAACGCGAAGCCCAAAGTATTTCATTTTCTTTCGATTCGCTTATGTAGAAAACAGGTTGGTAACCTGACGGACGTACGTTTAATTTAGTTTATTTACATGTTTCTTTACAACTTGGTTCAGTTATTCTAAACTACTATAAAATCAAAAAAAGAACCAAAAGTAGGCTGTTTGATTTTTGAAAAGCACTGAGCAACGTTTTCTTCGACAGAACAGCAACGGGATCTTTCGAGAATATGCTTAAAGTAGGCATTCAGCGAAAATAACTTTTTGAGGAACTACAATATCCTGAAACCGCATACAAAAATTGTCGTGCAAAAAAATACAAAATGTTCGGAGAGGTAAGCAACAACAATATAAAAAAGAAATAGAAAAATCAAATTGCTAAGCTCGCATTAATAGACTGCAGCAACTCTCCAACTTGAAATTGAGAATAATCAGTATTTCCTGGAAAAAGGAAGATATTTAATTGGTAATGACAGACGAAGCGGAAGGTCCCGTAATTATATACAAGTTACCAATTTGGTAAGTGGAGTGTTTTAAATTGTTTATATGTAGTTACAAACTTCTTTGATGAATGCAGTATGCAGATGTAAAGCATTGTGTCTTAGAGGTAGACTCCATCGAAGAGATTTTTATCGTTGATTTGGAAAGTGATTCTGGGGTTTACATAAATAATAAGCGTGTCGATCCTCTAACTAAAGAACGTTTAAAACCGGATGAGGACTTTAGTTTGGGTGGACAACTAAAGGCTAAAATAAAATTAATTGAAAGAGAAGAGGTAAAGTAAACCTAAAAACGAATCTAGTAAAACTTAAAGCTTACTTATCTTTCCAGTCTCATAATGGCAATCGTTTGGAAAATATATCTGTAATTAAAGACGTTACGCCAAGGCCCACAGTGAAGGACGAGAGTGTTCAACAACTTAATTTGGAAAATCGTATCTCAAACGACAATCATGACAGTGTTAACGTTCCAGCAGTTCAAAGTCATCAGCCTATCCCGACATGTTCAACAGTCCGTGCTACAAATATCTACAACAGTGTAAACCAAAATTCACCTAATGGAGACCAAGTGGTTGGAACTTTTTCTATTCCAGAAATTCAGGAAGTTAAAATTGAATATCCCGATTCCGGTGATTATAACTTCGTTGAATCAGTTCCTATGACTACCATTGTTTCTAGCATTGGCTCCTCGCAACAAGGTGAGCGAGATCACACATCGCATGCAACGACCACTTTTCAAGGTTGCTACGAATATTCGATCCAAAATAATAATAAAAGTACACAAGTAGCCAAAAAGAGCCTTGGAAATAAAATAGCTACAAATATCAACAAAAGGGCAAACCAAAATTCGCCTAATGGACACCAACAGGTTGTAAATTTTCATACGGCAAAAATTCCGGAAGTGAAAATTGAATACCCCGATTTCGGTGATTATAACTTCGTTGAATCAGTTCCTATGACTAGCATTGTTTCTAGCATTGGCGCCCCACAACAAGCTGAGCGAGATCAGACATCGCATGCAACGACCAGTTTTCAAGGTTGCTACGAATATTCGATCCAAAATAATAATAAAATTAAAGAAATAGCCAAAAAGGGACTTGGAAATAAAAAAGCCGTTGCTGAACGTGAAAAGGAGTCCAACAAAAGTAGCTCCAACGATGAAATAGAAAGCTCTCATACGTCGGGAAGCACTGCACCCAAAACGAACAAAAAGAATAATATGTCTACAAGAAACATTGCAATGCAGGGAATCCCAAGACGCCGTTTGACACGTTGCCACACACTAGCATGCGAACCAAGCCGTTTCAATGAGTTACCTGAAAATAATGAATTCGAAAAAACTTTAAATAAACGCCTAACACGTTCGCAAACACGCAAAAAGGAAACTAACAATAATACAGAGTACGAAATGCCAGGTAGGCGTTTTACGCGTTCTCATACGCAAGACGGGGAACGAACACGGTTTATTGAATTGGTTGCAAACGGTAACGAAACGCAAAAAGAAAATGTGACGCGTTCAAATGTTCGTAAAAAAGAAAGAAAAACTTCGCTACCTTTGCCGTCGGCCGACGTTGCCGACGTTGTATCTACGCAACCCCGTAAGTCAATTCACATCTCTTTCATTTGTCTCGATATTAGGTATTTCGTCTAAGGCGATGTTTATGATTTTGTTGTCGACCTTTTGTTCATACCTTAAACCGCCGGCGGTTCAAGGTACGTCAAATATGACCTTAAAATCGATTTGTGATCGTATTCTACACAATATTCCACCCGTCGCTTCGACTGCCTAACTTGTAAGTAACTAACTTGTGGTAAGATTTTCAATACGGTTCGTGCGTTTATTTAGGAGATCGTAGTTTTTTATATATTCATATTAATCCGAAGTTTACAAAAATATCGATTAACACCTTCTGTACTTTACAATATTTATTTTTTCCAGTTGCGCACTTTATAGAAACTCGTGTACGCCTTCGAAACACCAATCGTCCTTCGAGTTCCAATGCCAATAACGCCGGGAGCTCAGGAAATGTGGCCAAGCGCAAAGGTGGCGCCAAGTTTAATTCAAAGAAATCGAAATACCCAAAAAAAAAATAAATAAAATAAACACGAAAACTGTCGACATAGAAATATTCTTGTGCACTTCTTTCTTTTGGCTCACATCGCATGCCTAATTGATTATTTGAATTTCGGCCTCTGTTGCGAGTTAAATTCCAATATAAATCTAACTTAAACTTCCGTCTCATTTAGACTGTTGAAGACTAAAATATCCTTCTACCTACTGTAATCCCGTTTAGAGGATGCCCATGAATCTATAATGGAGGACAGAAGAAATTGTTAAAAATTTTAAAAGCAAATCGCATCAGATTTCTTGCAGAGACGATAAAAAATATTATCATCAAACAACTTCACAAATTTTCTTCCCTTACTTATGTAAGTTTTTGTTCCTAAGCATTCTTTTTTTGTTAATCTCTTATTTTCTGAGTTTGGATTCGTTTTTATTGTATGTAGCATTTTTGAAGATTGTTGGAATTTCTTTTTAGTAACTTGAAGTTAATGTCACGAATTTCTTGAGCATAAATTTATACATGGAAGCTTTTTTTGTAAATTACTTTTAAATTTTAACGCATATTAACACGTTTTGTAAAACTTCTAATGACAGTCGTTAGTGATATTGAAACGCTGTAAGGTTTAGTATAATAAAAAATTGCTTTAATTGTAATGAAAATTGCTAAAACAATTGTAAAGTCAGCGATCAATAGATTTCTAAAAAGCAAAAGTGTCAAGAGCATATTTTGTTTGTGCGTTTAAAATCGTATTTTTTTTTTTGTTCAGCATTCTTTCAAAAGCTTACAGTCTATCACATCTTTCGCATCTTTTAATTAAAATGCACTCTTTTGGACCTTTATCTATCTATGGTGTTCTAAGAATGATATCCTCGTTTAGAAACGTTTTCATTGCTATTCACTATTGAAAAAGTATCTGACTAATGGTCATTTCCTATGCGACTGCATCTCCAATTTTAGTATCCCTAAAGGTGTCCTTAATTCATCGAATTTATTAGGAGAAAAAAAAAAACCTTATTTATCGCTGCACTAATACTTTTTATACATTTCCCCATACGGCACACGTTGGCATATACCAATGCTTCATTCGAATACTTTTGTATCCAGAGGTCATGTATACATTTATTTTAAGAAAAGAATAAATAAAATGTAAAGCCAGCCATGTCTGCCTTAGAAGCTCTCTTGCCATTTTGCAATCAAAAAGCTTTGCCAAGCTATGATAAACAGGATGCAGTCTTATTACAAAATCAAACTTCTTATCAATGATAGTTTTTCGATATGCTTATTATAAATTTCTGGTTCAAAGCATATAAAAAATATCTGTAATTCCCTTAGACGATCCTAACAGTGAATGATTATTTGTTAAATATTGTTTGTGTAGATGTGAAAAAATTTATATCGCATGTATTGGCACACAGTAAAGATGTAATTGCAATTTTCCGTGCGCTTTACTCTCAACAAAGGTCGTGGCTTCCACCCGAATTGCTTCAAATCTACTAATTTAATAGCTTTTCAATTTGAAGTTATTCGTTTCATCCATATGGCCATATAGCCAACATAGCCTATTGTCTAACTCGTATCAAATTAAATTAAGATTTGAATTAAGATTTGAATAAATTAAGATTTGAAATAGTCGTCTGACAATTGAGCCATAGAAGTACATAAATGTTTGCGCACTATTAGAATTTTAATTAGCCATATCCGCTTGAGTGGCCGATAGGCAAGACTCTCGACTAGCATCTCAAAAGGTTTACCTGTAGCTAGTTTTACCAAAGAATATATTTTTATGAAAAAAAACGAATTATTTCTTAATTAACCTCATATTTTTTGTGCGCCTTATTGGACGGAGATAACATTATAGATGGTACTGAAGATGACGCAGTTTGTGAAAGTAATGACAACAATAACTCAGATGAAAGTAATAATAACGGTGATATTAACGAGACAAGCGACAGTACCGAGAATGAAGATGAACTGAATATTGTTAGTATACGAGTTATGTTAACAATAAATATAAATTTTGATCCGAAAGTAACATTAAAATATATATATATTTGACATGCGTCTTATCGTACGGTGCGTCTTATAGTTCGGAAAGATTGGTAATTCAAATTTTATGACATATAAATGAAAAGTAAGTTTTTATGCCCCACACCACTTGTGATGCAAGGATGTACTGAGATTGCGCGGATGTATGCGATATCCAAAAACCCTTGAGATGCACCCACCTTTTATTATACCGATTATACCGGCGCAGAGTCACTATCTGAATCACTTTCCGAATCGATGTAAGCCTGTATGCCCGTCTGTCCGTCTGTCCATCTTGTTTTCTTCTGTGCAACTTACAGGCCGCAATTATTGACATTTGGTATACGTGGGTGTTTTGGCCCAAGGACAAACGCTATGGAAAATAGTTCGGTGTTATATCAAAGTAGTAGTGAGACATGCTTGTCGTTCGCCTGTTTATTAAAATCGAAAGTGTGACGTCAAAGGGAACAACCTTGGTTTCGAGTTTTTTTTTTTATCACTTCTTCAAGTGCCAGTTCAAAGAACATCATTATCAACAGTTCATGACTCTGGTCACAGTTACCAAAATCAATGACAATTAGTCCTACTTTCCCAAATTATCGCTTAAAAATATTAAAGACTTCAGCTGAAACTCTGAAGTTTACAAAAATTGCACATCAAATTATTCGAAATATATTTTATGTATAAGAGACACTACAGGCGGACGATATAACGACTATCGCACAGAAGAAGCGAGCAGTGCATATTTCAATATTCTGTTCAAGTAAAGTATGGCTTCTCTTCTATGGATTTTGTGAGCAAGCAGACAGACAGACAGATAGGTATAACTAAAACTATTCTACAGTGCACCACGCATGCGCACCACGAAAAATTAAGTCTCATTCGAACGTTTGCGGCAAACATTTCCATTTGGTTGAAATATATTCGCAAAGAATATTTAATTCGGTTCGGAACATTGCGGCAAATCCTTCAGTTTCAGCTGACGAAACAGCTGTGCTGATCATTACTATTGCATAGGAAATGTAACAATTTCGACTTTTGATTGACTGAACATGTTAAAGCCAAGTTTTGCAATCTTTGGCTTTCTCATTCTCTCTCTTTCTCTTAACATGTTTTTCTCTCCTCTCTCTCTCTCTCTCGCTCTCTCGCTCTCTCGCTTAAATGAGCGAGAGTGTAAACGCAATTAATAGCTGTTGCTAACAACTTTTATTTAGCAGGTTTATGTGCTTTAAACAATAAGTTATAAAGCCCAAGTTTTTTTTCTGATCACAGTCTCGGCACGGGTTTCAATAGAACCAGTTGTTAAAACGGGTAAATTACCGAAGTGCAATTTTGAATATAATAAAAACGAAATACATACATGCAGACTGCTTATTTTAAATGTATGTATGAGCGTATATACCTATAGAGAATTTTGAAACAATACCGACGAGCATAATATAAATACAAAAATTATTTACAAACCAACAAAAAAACAAAAAAACAGAAGAAGGAAAAGTAATAAAGACGAATTTTTTATTTGTTAATATCAAGAGAAGTAACAACAACAACAAAAATTCAAATTGTTGTGTAAAAGATCTTTAGTTGCCCTTGTAATCAACGGCCCGATACAAATAATAGCAAAAAGAAGCGAATAAATGCAGTGCAAGATCTATAATTACTAAAGAAACAAAACAAATGAATAATAAAAATAAGTAGAATAACAAAAAAAAAAAAGAAGAAAAAAAAAGAAGAAAAAATGTAAGAAATTGAGTAAACTTTTATTTTCTAAAAACTTAAAATAAAGCACAATAACTAATTAAATAAATAAATAAGGAGGAAGAAGAAGAAGAAGAAAAAATAAAAACAGCAACAAATTGTAATGTGAACCAGATTCACCTTAAGCGAAAGGTGTCTAACCTTTTAGCTTTTCCGCGGTGCATATTAAAAAGTCGACTGTCACCGGGCGACTGAACATATTCTTGACAAACCAACTAATGTTGATTATCGTACATAACATTACATACATTGTACATAGTTTAAGCTTTAATAATATTATTATTGATTATTTGTATTCCCGTGATACGAAGCTCTAGCGCTAGCTTTGGACCAGAATGGAAGGTTTAGATAGTTAGATATTAGCTCCCCTCAGAGCGAACTTTAAATTCGCTAAATTCAACCGATGTCATAACTGAGTTCCACTTTTTGGATCGTTTAACAAGTCAGGGATGGCCAACAGCACAGCCGATGGCCGCTACATTTTGATTTGATTATAAAAATTTTGTTTTCATTTATGCAAAATGATAAAAAGAAATTTTCTATTGAATAAATAGAAAAAAAAAAAAAAAAAAATTTAGGCCAAGAAGTAAAAGAATCGACCATTAAAAGACAAAATCTGGCTACCTCTGCTCAAGAGATAACCGTAAACACTGATGGATCATTGATCCTAAAGAAACAATTCATTTCTCCCTCATTGTCATTCTCAGAATTCGAAGCTACGAAGCGATATATTTGATAAAATGTCACTTGATTAGTTCAAATTGCTATCGAAAGAGATCGGTGGGAAAAATACAAGGTATTGTTGAATGGATAGCCATAACAGTCGTATTATACGCTTAACGGAAAAGGTGCAATGTAATGGTCAGGAATTCATTCATTTCAGATATTTAAAGCGGAGCGGCAGACCTGGCAATGCAACTTCAAAAACTTTGAATAGCATACGTCAAGTGACAAACTAACGCTTCGAAGATAACAAATGAGGGATTCTTTACTCTTTATTCTGGTATTATAATCTGCAATCTTTCACGATACTCTTAAGAGCAAAGAAGTTTTGTCTAAATCCATTATCCATTCAAACCAAGCAAAACTGAATATTTATGTATAACGTGCGAGTTTCATCAAATTACGAAAGATATCGATATTTATCGTAAGAAAAAAAGGCCCGAAAAGATGCAGAGAGAGAGAGAGAGAGAGAGAGAGAGACAGACACTATGAGATGTCTTTTTCAGCAGAACAGTAATACTAGAGCCTATCTGACGACAGAGAGGTTTGAAGCACGGAAATAAGAGATTTTGTCCCGTTCGCTAAGGGAGAGAAGATTTAATGAAGCGGTAAAACAAAATGTTATTTTAGTAAACTAAGCCGATCAGGGAAAAGTTTCAATACGGAAATAGGAGATTTTATCTTGCTCGCTAAGGGACAGAAGAGTTTATGAATCGGTAGAACAAAATGAGGTTTTAATTAAAATTAAAATTTACTAAAACAGCAAAGCACAAGTCTCTCCCTCCTACCCCACACCTTACGCGCGCGCACACACACACACGTAACGGTGAAGATTTAGACATACCGTCGGAATAATAGAATAACAATTGTATTGGATATAGAGAAAGAAAATTGAAAAAAAAAAAAAATCGTAAATTAAAAACCAAAACGAGTTATTTATTTTTAGACACACATGTAGACCTACATACTCGGCCCGATATATTAGCTTTAGGCTAATGTTTCTCTTGACTTTCATCGTTGTATTTAATTGCAACAACACCGAAATTGCCGTCATCAACATTATTGACAACAACGGCACCATCACGCCAAAGAATTCACTTAATTCGTGTACACACATGCATATCAGACTAATGTACTTAATATACATCAATCCGTTAAATGTAACATACGCGTATGCGGCGACAACAATAACAATAACAACAACAACAACAACATCATATTTTGTGTTTTAATTTTACGTCTACAGAGAGATTTAATTTAGTTTTGTTAGTATGAACTAAATATTGAAATTCAAAACTGAGCGAAGAGGATCGATTTTTACACACAAACAATAAAATACAATATCAATAAAAGACAATCAAAACAACCAACCAGCTTAAATGTTACATTGGCTCGTAGTTTATATTTCATTGACTTTAGACTCTAGATAGACCGCACCAAAAAGTGAAAATATATGTGGGAGAGTGTTAGTTACACACACACACACACACACATACATACAGGTTTACCTATTGTAGGCGTGGTTGACCTGGCGCCATTTGTTATTCATTTATTTAATTTCATTTGTATTAAAATAAGAAAAATTAAATTATTTTAAACTACTATGTCTTATGCTAATGGAAATGAAATATAACGAGTAAGAAAATTGTATTCGGTCGTGACCGCAGCTTTTATACTCATCACCGTTGTCCTAAAACACCGCAAAATTTTCATTCTCTATCATGCGGAGTGAGACCGTTCGAAATTAAAGTCTTTGTCGCATAGGCGGGTGGGCTCTTGTAGGCGTATCCTTCGAAAGGTTCAAGTCACTTCCAAAGCCGACATCACCATTTTCGCTAACGGGAGAATGTTTACCACAGATACCATGCAGTTGCGCAGGCGGACAAATGGACAGACAAACAGGCGGACATGTGTAGGTGTATTTCATATTTGAAACTGGCAACTGGAATTCGTATACGTTATGGCATTTTTGAAGCTTGTTGCTGCGCATTATAAAGATATTGAAAAAGAAATTAAATTTTGTTACACTATAATATCGGGTAGGCGTGGTTAATTTTTTCCATTTCTATGCGCAGATGCTACAGCATCGGTCATAGAATATGCGTTCAAATTTTTGTCTGCTATAGTTCATGAGTAATGAACAAAAACCAATTTTTTATTCCTTTTGAAAAACGGAGACATTCCCGGTTTAGGTGATGCCGCAGGCTGCTGTCCTTCGACCGATGGCCCATTTTTAGTACCAATCTGCGTGCTAGAACTTGCACTCCTTCTGCCAAATTTGAAGTTGATAGCTTAATTTTTGCGGCCAACAGATATTACGCAGACGGACAGACAGACATTCTTGAATCCATTTAGAATTTGATGCTGATCAAGAATGTATATATATATATATATATATATATATACTTTGTGGGGTTTTTGAAGCTTCGTTCCGGGCAATGCAGACGTTGTTGCAAAGTAAATATTCCCCCTATCTTTCAGTTAAGGGGGTATTTGTACTGACGGTTTAGCATTTCCGTAAGAAGGTGTTTGTGTTTGTTTGCATGTTCCCGGGCCTAACTGACATTTAGGTATCGGCTCTAACAAAAAACTAAACATTATTTTTAGAAAAGTATCGATTCTCAAACGATGCCTGCCGTGCAATACCATCATTTCAATTGTTTACCGAGTTACAGTGCTTTAGTTATTTTCAAAACAGTGCCAAAAAATCCGAATTTGAATTTTGATAGAAAAATAATACCGGGAAGTGTTAAGGCAAATTCTCCCCAGTCAAAAACAGTAATTTGTCAATGAGTTGTTGATCGTAAACGCGATCAGAGGGAAACCGGATAGCGCTGAATGCAGTGGGCGTGCAAAACAGTGATTACATTGGACATTATTAAAAACAAAACCTGAAAATTATTCTCAACACTTGAGAAGTGATATCCGAAAGATATCAGAAGACAATATATCTACAAATTAGCCCGTCTTCAAACGTGTATCATTGTCACATAGGGTTGGGCAAAATTGCCGGAATTTTTAGTACGAATGGTTACTTTACCGATCATCTTTTCCAGACCTTGTACCCAAGTTTGCCTCGTTACAGCGAAAACTGAAGTGTATTTTGAGTAACTTGACAAACCGCATCAAACTTTTTGTCTTAGGAGAAAGGAGACTATGTTAGTGAATAGATGTGAATTTTGTAAAAAAAAAAAAAGAAAAGAAAAAGTAAAACATTGTCTTAGTGACTTAGTTCTGAGAATTATTCACCGCTGCATTGTAACGTAATCGTTTACCTAACCTTCCTAACCGATCATAAGGGATTTCATGTGAAATTGTATTATGACGAATGGTATTAACAGACGCCGTCATGATAATGTGTACAGAATATATTGTTGTTAACGAAGAGAAGAAAACGTATTTTGCAAAAATGAAATTAAATTTCGTTATATAAGCTGCAGACACTGACAAAAGCAAATATGAATTGACGAAAGAATCAATTGATGATTGGATGAAATAAAAGTGAAAATATTTGTAAAGCAATTATGGTATCAATGCACTTTTACTTTCCTTGCTTCAATTCGTATCCTTGCCCGTCTTAAGAAGGAAACGAGGGTATAGTCTAAGGGAAGGTATATGTGTGTACAGAATAATAATTAAAATAGTTCCAAACTGCTATCTGCTCTCTGATATGCTCTCTAAATTTATTAAGACCAGTTTATGATAACCCCTTTTCAACAAAAAAAAAAAAAAAAAAAAAAAATTATTTTATAATTTATCAACCGAGCCAAATATGATTTCTATTTCAATATTAATGTTCATGTCTATTATTATAATAGAGTTTAAAAAAAGGAAAAACAACAACAACAAATGTGTCTTAAATATTTGAATAGTATGTTGTCGCGGTTATTGAGCGTCACCTGAAGAGCAGAAATATTTTATATATAGAGAAGGGGGACTCTTTATCATCTCTCCCGTTTTTATAATAAAACAAGTTTTGTTTTTTTTTTGTTTTATTAATATTTTTATTATTATTATTATTATTATTATTATTATGATTACCAAGAAAACAACATGACACAACAAATGTATTTCAAGTTATGTTCTTCCACATGTACGGTACCTATATATAAAATATGATGTCCAGATAAATAAATGAATAAAAGTTGAAAGGAAATTTCTTCGTTTTTTTGTTCATATACATACATAACATAATCTTCATGTCAATATAGTTTGCGATTGATGATTTGGTAGAAAATTGTCGACCTTTTTCATTAACAATTCGCTTGGAGTCTCCTCCAGCTTTTGGTATGATGTATATGAGGTTTTTTTTTTGGACATAATGATAACAAGCGATCATATTGAGATTGATTTTAAACTGGGAAGTGAGACACAAGTCATTATTTTTTGTAATTTTTTTTTTTTTTTTTTAATTTTTAATGATTAAACTTGTTTTTTTTTTTTTTTTTTTTTTAATTCATTTTTTTATGAAATTGAAGGTAAATATGAGTTAAACACGGTAGCGAGTGCATATTATAAACAAGGTGTGGAAAATTATGAAGCTACTCGGAGTAATTGCATTTAATGCACGTAAAGCAGAAGTTCTCAACACGTATTCTTACAGGCTCAGCGAATATTTATTGCATTCAGGTTGACATGAAAAGCATCGTACAGAAAATAGACTCGATGGGACTTCCGAATAGCGAAATTTTAAAATTATCATTTTTCCATTTAGAATGGCCTTGTTACACTATTTACACTATATAAAAATGTCTATTTACGGATTATTATACCCATCACCGAAAGAAAAGAGGATGAGAGGTGGCAAAAGAAGCCTCAGAGAGCCCGTGAAGTACACATGTGCTTGATCAGTATCATATTGTAAATCGACTTAAGTTTGTCCGTCTGTTTGTCTGTCTGTTGTCAACATTCTCTTGATTGCAAAAATGCAGCAAAACCGACTTCAGATGTCGGATAAAGATTGTAAGTTCTTGCATTCAGATTGAGACTGAAATTGAGGCAAATCGTTCTAAGGATATTTCCATAGTACGACGTAAACTGAGGCCATCTCTGTTTTCAAAAATAAAAAAAAATGTGGTTTTTTGCTCGTTACTTATAAACCACAAGATATCAACGATAAAAAATTTGCAGTGGTCTTACAGCAATCGGCCACGCCTACTCATTCATTCTTCTATCAGAACGATTGTTTGCAGCAACGAAAAAGGAGTTTCAGAGACCACACAAATTCTACATATTACTGATCAATATTAAGCGGTGATGGGTGGTGTAAAAGAGTGGAGGCCGCGGCCGCACATCATTTGCTTACTTTGTTTTTTCTTACTAAGTGTAATGTATTTTATCTACAATATGTTAAGTACAGAGTCTTTCGACAAAAAAAAAAAAAAGAAAAATGTCATTTTAAATTTCTTGTCATTTGTAAACTCTCGTACAACTGCTGTTGTGTACGATGATATTTCATGAGCAAAATATACGATAACATTTTTAGACTTTCATCGATACACACTCGCATAGCATATTAAAATAGTCGAAATTCGCTACACAAAACTCAAGTAAATACCTTCGAGTACCTCGCAAAAATTAATGATGTAAGACGTCCAAATTGTACTCGCTCGAGGAGATTGGATGGTAGAAGAAGGCCATAGTAGCTAGGACTGTGGCAGAAAATCGGGATTCAAGATTATCATAAGAGTTGAAGAGTATGGCATCACTTGTCATCTAACATCGGGCTACAGGCTTTTAAAATGCAATTGTCACAAGAAGTCAGCAGGTCATGCATAACGCCGTACGCCATTTCCTAAACGAGGGCTGGAAATGGAATTATAATAGATTGAAAGTTCTTAAGCTCATCTGCAGCTGCTCAAGTATATAAACAAGTAAGACCTGTAGACCAGATCTATAGACCAGATCTGTAGACTAGAAAGCGCAAGAGAAATGATCGAACAACCTGTCGATCAACAACACGTGACAGTTCTTAGTAATCTTTGGAAGTGTTGTCAGGTAGTGAGAAAGTAGTTTTATTGCATGAAAAATTTTCCTTGGGCGGGTGATTTCTCGAAATGGAGTTTCCGATTGGCCGACGAAATCGCGCGACTTAAAGCAATTAAACTTTTTCTTTGGAACCACATTGGAAACAAAATACGCGCTAAAGATGCAGCAAAAATTTGAGAACTCAAAGACAACGTTGGATCACCCGTTGATGGCATGCAGCAGCCGGTATGCGTATGTGTTATGCGTAAACGTGACGAACAAGTTTATCAGAAGAAGAACTAAGATGGAGATTTTTTTCGTGGTTTTTTTTTTAATTTTCGTGAGTTTAAATTTTAAAAAATCATGTAAATCGGTCCATACATGCACCTACAATTGATAAAGATCTTGGTACACATGTATATTGGTTGCGCAATAGAACATTTGCCTGTGAGTTTTACATCTATAGATATTACGCCGCATACTTTTGCACGTTAACGTATAATTTTTATGAAACATATTTTCTTCAATTTCCAAATCGACAGCTTAGGAGCCACGTCCCAAGCTGGCAAAACGCAAGACATGATAATTTTTATCCCTTTCTCTAATACTTACATAGGAAACTTTTGCAATTAACGAGCGCAATAGAAATCACGGAACTCATTTCTTAAATATTTCATTTTTTTTTTTTTTTTTTTCAGTACAACAAACAAATAAAGCCAATTATAGTAACAAAGAAAATCATTTAAAAAAGTGTTGCAATATTAACCATAAAAAAAAAGTCAAAACTAACAGGCGAGATGACAGGCACGGAGTAATGCTTTTTTTCGGTAAATTTTATCTAAACGGCACATGTCTGCAATTACACACTGATTTCATTGTACACACACAATATATTAATAAAGCAAACATTTTCACTTTCATTTTGATACCAATGCTATGGACAAATAAGATGTTGTTAATGTTGACATTTTGAATATGAATCATCACCATCATCATCATCATCATGATCATCATGATCATCATCATTCTCATCCTCATCATCGTCATCGCCGTCGTCGTCGTCACCGTCACCGTCATCGTCATCGTCATCGTCATCGTCGACTTTGTGTTATCATTGTTATAAACATTGACAATTCAATAAAGTTGTTGCGTTTGTTGTTTAGCAATACGATTATATATATATATATATATATATATATATATATATTACAGATTTTAGTAGAGTTTGGCTAGTGAACGGGTTTAACGGTTTTTAAGATTTTATGAATGTTTCTACATTAACAAATTTCATACACATCTCAATAGCGAAACGTGACGAGATGAGTTAATAATTTGTGATTTTTTTGCTTGTGAAAAGCAAACGAAACCGCACACCTTACCTAAGTGAGATGGTTGATGCTTGAAATATTTAAAGATATTTTAATAAATTAATGAGTTTTAAACAGAACAATAATCAAGCGTTAATGAAAGTTTAAAAATTCCGTCGACAAAACGAAAAAAAAAAACAATAAAGTTATTCAAATAAATAATGAACGGAAATTTTACAGATTGCATTTTAGCGTTAAAAGTCGACGCAAATTTAGATTTAAACTTAGATTAGCTTATTTTATGAAACACATTCGTATAATAACAGAACACTCCCTTCAAAGATCAATTATACTATTTTTAAGTTGAAAGACTCAGTCATTCATCGTTTCATCGAATCATGAAAAATGCAATTGTAATGGTGATTAATGAAAATAGTGAAAGCATTTTATCATTTTCACAATGAAAATGTCATCCATTTTATACCCCGCCTACCTGCTGTGGTTGGTGGTGGTGGACGTACGTCCACGTACGCAAAAGAACTTAGGGGAGAGAGACCTATCTATCTGTTATTATATCGATCGATTCAGAATTATTTCCATTTCACTTCACACACAAACCCTATTAAATACAGTTCGGATCGGTTCATCTTTTCAACCACTTCCCACATAGAGTTACAATTTTCCGAGCAATATAATTGAAAAATCGGATTCGACTGCGACAACCTACAAAAACTGAATCTGTATATGGTAGAAATGTGCGTTTTCCAATACTTCATGATGCATATTAGTTCACAATAATAAATTTACAAAACAGTTAACCTTACCGAATTTGGACCATGTAGGTCAATTTTTTGGATACCACAGCATATAAGGATTCTCGCGAAATGTAAACACCCTTATATGCCAAAAAGGCCTAATTGTAACGAACAAAATTTATTCATGATAGTAATTTGACATCGAACTTAAGTGCACCAAATCTGAACAACGTGGGCTCATCTCTTGGATCCCACTTCAGAAAAAAGCTTTCATTTTTCATATTTTGTAATCAAAAAAAAACCGTAACGGTAGGGAATTTGGACCACGTAGCTCTATTTTTTAAGCCCCAACAAATACAGGAGTTATCATGGGGAGAAAGTCTAATTTCTACTTTGCATAATCTAAACTGAGAAATAATACAATTTTTAGGAAGTAAGTTAAGCTTGCTAAATTTGAATCACTCCACGCGATCGTTTAGACATCCTCCAATATGTGGGCTTTACATGAAAGTAATGTGTACTTTTTCATAGACTGCCACCAAAACGCCCGAATAACTGTACTATTGCAAAGTAGTGTAGGATATTTAACGGTCGGCCTTGCCTGACTACATTATTCTTATTTTCAATATCTTTACTAGACCTGCTATCTGGTATTTTTTTTTTTGGGCTTTTTTCTGATCCTTTTAAAATTTAAAAATCTTAACCGCTTAAGAAGGATACAAAAAAATTTTTAAGGAGAGAGGGAGGGAAGTAGGGGAACCAAGATAGTTAGAGAAGCACAGCATTATTGGTTTTTTGAGTGCATTACAAAACGTGGTGAGCATAAAAGTATTTTATGAACATACAAATTTTAGGCATAATTGCCCGCCGCATCCATAGAAGCGCTTAAATTTTAAGATATTCATTAATAAATAAATTCGTGCAAAAAAAAATTAATAATAAGATTTTTGCATTATTAGGCTTACCTTGGCCTATTTTCTACGAAATCGCATAAAAATATTGCAAATAATCCTTCTTCCATTTTTCCCCTTCCACTCTTCGTATATATGTTCCTTATTTTTTAAAAGTTGTTCACCTTATACCGTTGCACTACACTCGGTTATCATAATAAAAATGCCCAGTGATCTGCTGAATAGTGGAGCACATATACGTCATGTTTTTTGTAGTCTCCACATTCATGCTTACACGGCAGAATAACAAAAAAAAAGGAGGATCATTATAGTCGGGTAAGGCAAGTCGACCTTTAAATACCCTACACCACATTGTCTAAAACAATTCTTATTTTTTTATGAAATGGCTATAATGGGTCCATTTTCATCATACATACATACATACTCAAAATTAGACTTTTCTGCTTTACAAATGATCAATTGTCACAGAAATGGTTATTAGGATCGAAAAAATAGACCGAGCTGGTCCAAATTTGGTATAGTTCATTTTTTATCTTTATTATAATCGGATTTTCATGATAAAATATTGAAAGTTAGAACTTCTTGTCATATGAAGCTCAGTTTTCCTTATATGAGGGGGGGTTCAAAAAATTTCTCCTGCCGGTCCAAAGTTCTTACACCAATTTAGAATGCCGGCATATTATTAATTAGCCATCTTTGTCGAGCAATTTTGAAAATTGAAATTTTATTCCATATAGCAATTCTTTAAAATAGGGCTTTACGTGGGGGGCAATCGAAAAAGTGGCCCGATCCGAACCGTTTGCAATAGTATTCATTCCTGGGCCAAAGTGTATCTCAAAAATTGCCACCTGCACCTTGAACACGTACTTACAAGGACAGACATCAGAGGGGCAGACAGGCTTAGATAGATTTTGAAAATGATTCTGAACCCATCGGTATATATGTCATAAGCCCTTCTTTTGGGTATTGCATATGTGCGCACAAACTTAAGATACCCTGTATCACAAGTGGTGTAGGGTATAAAAAGGCACGAAAAGATAACAAGACCGGCTTTACCGTTCGCAGTAACATATGTTTAGTGCGCTCAGAATGAGGGGATAATTAATTATGTTGTACCGACAACGCGAATTGAAAGAAAAATACATATTTGTTCAAAATTTGACACTTAACACATTCCTGTGGAAACTACTCTTTACGAACTAAGCGTAACCATGTTTCAACTTTCATTTAATTGACTTCCAATTCTTAGTTTCAACGAGCCAAGATAATATAAGTTTTAAAAGATTTTTTCCAAATTTTTTAATCGACGATAATTTTCATACCCTACACCATTTGTGGTGCAAGAGCATATTAGGAAATATGCAACACTCAGAAGAGCTTGAGACTAACCCAGGTTATATTATTCAGAATCACTTTCTGAATCGATTTAAGCTTGTCCGTCCATCTGGCAATCTGCTTGCTTTTGTTTTACCTACCGGTCGTAAATTTTTGAGATATTTTGATGAAATTTGATACACTAACGTTTTTGTGCACAAGAAGGAAAGCTTTCTTCTCATACGACTTCCCATATCAAGCTTTATCTTGAAAAGTCCTTATATGAATAATTGTAGGGTGGTCGCCCGTGGCCGACTATAATGTTTTCATTTATTTTAAATCATTTTTTTTAAGAAAAATCCTATGACTCTCCCCAAATTTTGTGTCGAAACTTTCAGGTTATTATACCTTACACCGCTCGTGATACCGGGAATATAAGGTTAGTGCGGACGTATGTAACAACCAAAAGGGCTTGAGGTAGACCCATCTTTTATTGTACCGATCGATTCAGAATCATTTTGTAATTCGATCTAAGCCTGTCTGTCTCTCCGTTTGTCCGCCTGATGTCTGTCCATGTATTTTTGTGCAATCTTTGACATGTTTTGATGAAATTTGGTACACACGCCCTATTCTGAATTCCGTCCATTGTATGGAAAAAAAGTGTAATTTTGAAAATTTCTCGGTAAAAGTGGCTGACTGGTAGTTAAGACTCTGGGATTTTGGCAGCTACTAGGCCTCCAAATTATTTCTAAAAGAAAAAATTTCTTTTTTTTTTATCTATGTCAGGATTTCTATTTCCATACGTAAAAGATCAAATATTAATTTTCATTTTGTTAAAATACTTGATGACGTAATCCCTTTGAACGTCCTCCGTTTTAACCACGAACATAAAGGTAAAGGAACGTAGTCATCATCATAGTAGTAATATTCTATGTTTGGCGGAATTGGAAGCGAATTGTGGGTGATGGGCTGCTATAAACTTGTCGGATGATTGATTGCATCTTCTATTATCAATGATCAATGCGCTTAAAACGTAGAATTGATCAATTGATGAATGATTAATTGATCGATAGGAAAGCCATGGTTCTTAACCACAATAATGATAGATTACATATCACATTGAAAGACTTTACCCCACGCACCATCCATAGTTCTCAGGAAGGTTACTCTTGCCCATATCCGTAGCATCAATTTCAAGCCAAAAATAAGTAAAAACACCACCTTACAATTATTCATATATCGGTTTCTCGGTCAATAAAATAGTTCGATCCGAACAATTTTCAGTAACCTCCAAAGTCCTTGCGCCAAAGTAGACGAAAGTAAATAAATGAAATCAAAACATTTTAAAAAATTGTGGACTGTGGATTGAGCATAAGAAAACAAGACGGACAGACGGACCAATGGAGAATCAACCTTATAAAGATCGGTGTAACTCAAGAGGATGCATACATCTGCGCACACCATAACATACCCTTGTACCACAAGCAGTGTTAGCTAACATACTTCGATAACGTAATTTTGAGAACTATGATTCAATCAGACTGCTTGCGCAAAAACCGCATCAGATTGTGGTTCGACTATTTTTCTTACTCTCTTATGTTCCTACACGGATGAAAGTGGGCTTCATCATTCTGTATCATTTTATTTAATATTTCACTTTCTTCGTCTTCTTCTTCTTCTTCTCCTTCTGGTGTTCGGTCAGCGAATATGCAACGCATAGGTCTGAGTGCCTCTCTCAACTTTTGTTTATCAAATGTTAGAATACCGCAAATGTTTGATGACACTTCTTGTTGAACGGCCCTATATAAAGGCAGGTCGATCTTTATACATGTATGCATATAACGGAAAAACTCAACCCATATTTAATTGCAATATAGCCAGGTAACAGCTCCTCTAATAGGAAAACTTTCATTAAATTCCCCGTATCTGCTTGTAACCTAACAAGCTCCAAATCGAAAAAGCTTTCGTACTTTGCTCAATTGAAATGAACTATTGAACAGTTAATTGCCTTCCTAAGCGTGCTGAAGAATAATGCATCTTGCCATTCTGAATGGTAAATCTGAACACATTACGTTAAAAGAAAGAGGAAGCAAAATACAAAAAGAAAAAGAAAACCTAAATAACTTAACCTAAATGATTTTGCTTTCGAAATTCTTTATAAAGTTTATGAACACATATGCGCAGCCTCGATATACAGATTTTAAATGGAGAGGCCTCTGAGAGTATCTTAAGAGAGATCGTGTTTATTTTTTCGCAATTTTTTTTTTTTTTTGGCATTTACAGAAGTTTACGGCAAGAACAGATCGTTTACAGATATGGACAAAATGAATGAATGAAAATTTATGAGTAAATCTGATAATTATTTGAAGTGATTGATAATCGGGCTTTTCTTAGAGTTGAGTTTAACGTGGCGATGAAGGGACAAGGAACGTTCGTGTTTAACTATTTTTGTTCTAATGTTTCGCATTTTATGGGGGAATCTTTGTTTTTTTTTTTTTTTTTTTTTTTTTTTTTTAAATGATTGATTTTACTTGTCAGATACACGTTCTTCTAAATTGAATTCCATGGAAAGCAATAAACATGTGCACACATGCATTTGCCGTTTGCCACATGGAACGATGACGACGATTGTAATTTGTGCATAAATTTGCTTTTTCTTCTCTGTGTAATTTCACAGATAACATCCATCCATTCATTCTAGAGGATAAACAACAACAATTATTCTTATTTTATTTATTTATTTATTTATATATTTATTGTTTTTTTTTTTTTTTTTTCGTTTCATCAAATTGCAATAAAACAATGTAACTAAATAGAAAAAGAAGGAAAAAAAGAAGAAGAAAAGAGAAAAAAATATGCAAACAAAAAACAAGTGAAATACGTATTTTGAATGGAAATAAAAATAAGAAAATTTTTTTCGAAAACCACACACTTAACTAAAACTGAAACGTATAATGAAACGTGTCGGTATTTCTCTACTCTTTTGACGAAAAAACAACAACGATAGCAATCGCGCACTTTATTAACAGCAATTATTACAACAACTGTTAATATTTAAAGTTATGTGCAAAAGAGAAGAAATAACAAAATGAATATATGCGCGCATGCATGCGTACGCGCGTGTATGTGTATAATATATATATATGGAAACCAATTGATCCCACTAACCAATAACTTCTTAATCATGATAGCTAAACAATTGATGACGTTTTCAAAACAAGTGTTATGCTGGAGAGTGTGCTGCCGTTAAATAATTTCAATGCTTACGTCTATCAATAATTACTCGTGTGTTACATGCGCGTGCCTATATGCATGTGGATGGGTGTGCGCATACGAGCCTCGAAATTCCGGGCTCTGAATTTCACAATTTAAGAATAGAAGAAGAGGAAAAGAAACGTTCGATTTGAGCTTGGAGTTCACTCTCGCGACAAGCAGTCATAATCGTAGATAGCGCAACAGCAAGATGACCGTTTCCTATGCGGGCGAAGTGCCGAATGGCAGTAGCTTTGGCTGCTTTTGGAAAATTCTATGGAAGTAAGTACGCGCACTCTCCTCAAACCAAAACTAACATTGAAAACTACCTTTCAATTATTTATTTTATTTATTTTTTATTTATTTATTTATTTTATTTTATTTGGTTTTTTTTTTTTCTGCCTTATCCGAAGATCATGCAAAGTGAATGAACAATTAGCATTGCAAATTGCTGAGAATATATATATATATATATATATAGATAACGAATCTTTAACAATGATTACGATAATTTTATTTTTAATTTTATATTTTTCCTTTCTTAATTGTTAAGTTAGTTAAACACAAAAAAAAAAAAAAATAAAAACAAAAGAGAACAAATATTTTTACATTAATTATTTTAAGAAAAGCATCCTCTTGTATTAGTAATAATCGGTGAGATAAGTTGAAAAATGTTTTCAAGATCAACGGGATGGACACCAAAAAAAATTAAAAATTAAAATTTAAAAAAAAATATTTTTCTCCTTTCAAATTTAAAAATTTTTTTTTTTTTTGTATATTCAATAAATTTGAAAAAAACAATTTTTCCGAGCCTTACTTCCGTGGTTTTCACCGTTCACCGAGTGCACTCCATCCCTTTGTAATTTCTTTAAAAAAAAAAAGCTTTTATTTTTTGTTTGATTACAACAAAGACAGTTTATTTTTATATTTAAGTTATTAGATATTTTTAAACGCTAAACACTAACTTTCTTATATAACTACTTTACTGATTAGTCATAAGTACTTAACTGATACGACAAGAAAAAAAAATACTGCTCAAAACCCTTGGTGAAACAATAGGTTCTGAGATTCTGCGTCGAGCTAATGGTCCTCATAGATCAAGCTGCATATCTTTAATTAATAAAATATTTTATATACACCGCTTGATGGGGTGATCGTCCGACATTAACCATAAAGCAAGCATTTACGCGATGGGTATTAAATAGAAGAGTGGAAGATTTTTTCTTATTCCATCTATCAATAGAATCAGAATTCACAAAAGTGAGACTAAAAAAATTTTAAATCAGTCCTTCAAGTGAACAATTAATTAAAATATTGGAAAATTCCTGGCAGATATCTACTCTTGATATTGAAGTTGGCACAAACACGTGGGTTTCTCCAATCAGCTCATGTGAATGGCTTTTCTAATATAGGAATGAAATCATCATATATAATGTATTTTCGCCTATTCTCCCCTTCGGTCCATCCCTCTTTAATAATCCATTCAACTGCTCTTGTTGTGATGCGCCACTCAAACACTAAAACACTATACCCGCACTTGATCCCATTCAGATGAGGATGAAAATGAACATTTGTGATTTCATTGTTCGTATTAACGACTAGATTGCTCTTCGGATTATTGTACCGTAGCCATTCTTCACCAGAACACAAGATTCGGCCGCCTATTCGGCCGAAGCAAACATCTATTTAATCTCCCTTGCTTAAGGGAAATGCGTTGAAATGATTTAGGATCCGATTACGAGGATCCAAATAATGAAAAAAAAAACCGATTTCAGATATATTTTTATTTTACATTCACTTTCGGAACGTTATAATTGATGACGTCACATTATCCAACAGACTACACTATAGTACTAGGTACGTCCTTCGCTCACTGTGAGCCAAAATATATGCGCAGAGCCGTCAAAGTTTATGGTTTATAGAAAGTCGATAAAAACGGCAGCTGTAGAGTCGAAATTAAAACTCCTTTTGTTTTTATTTATGTTTTTTATTGATTTTTTTCTTTACATTCCTTATATAAGTCTAACAATTTTGCTTAGTTCCCTGTGCGCTTGAAATGAAAAGAAAAATGGAATTTTATTTAATCCGCAAAAAAAAGTAATTTTGCATTTTCGCATTCCGTTTGACTTATTCAAATATATTACAATGAAAATATAAAAAATAAAAATAACGAATAATAACATTAAAATATTTGTATAGATGAACGTGTTATAACATCAATTTTCATAAGCAATAGAGAAAACATAAAAAACTTTTATTACGGTGCAGTTTACTTCGTTACTGCGTTTCAAAGTCAATTGTTCTTCAAAGTTCTTTATGAAATTATTTCTTCATTTAACAAAGATTTCTGATGCAATCAACGTCGATGGCTCGCTGACGATTCCATTTGTAAGCAAAGATATCATTGTATTCCCCTTTGGGAAGAATTATGAACCCCTGCTGCACCCCTGCTGCAAGCAAGCAATTATTGATTGTTTCTTGAACATATTAAAATCAAATGTCATAAGCCTTCAATTTTTGGAGTTTATCCCGTTTTGTCCTATTATAGCACTTCTTCACATCTTTCCTAAAAGAAATCCAACTTTTCGCCGACATAAACTCAAGACTTCCGACTTACCGGCTTGACAAAAGGCAGTAAACCTGCTCATTCTATTCATATATAGTCCATTAATTCGAAAGCAGTAATCGTTGGCTTGGCTTTCGTCCTTGATTCTAAGACAAGTTTATATGGACATCTCTTTAGGTCTTTGACTAAAACACGCCCCGAACTTATTATAAAGATATCACATTGTTAACCATCCTACGCATCCGCGCCTTTTTGACACAGAAACCTTAGGCAGCGAAGACGCTAACTTGAATTTTGTACAAGATCTTCGCGCGCACTTGTGCTCTTCTTCATTAGCTTTTGAGAAAAAGTTTGCATACTGAAAACTAGAACACACTTCGCGGTATACGCTTGAAACGTCAAAGAAAAAAGATTTTTATATATATTTTTCGAAAGAAAGTTGTATACATATATGTCGATCGATCTTTGGCTTAATCAAATTTATTTCACGGGAGAAAAGAGTTTCAATGAAAGAGCTAAGAACTGGCGTTCTAGCCACGAAGGATACATTCCTAAATGGCGGAATAGTGCGCGAATAGTGTTTATATTACGGATGACCCGAATAGTCATCCCCCACGGACATCGGAGCGTCGGTATCAAAATTGACGTCATTTGCGTAACCTAACTGCCCAGAAATTCAGATGGAAATATAAAATTTGGAATATGTTGATATGCCGAAGCATATTGAAAGGTGACTTTCCGTGTCACCTGTTATCCTATGGCGTGTTCATAAGATCACATATCAATCTACAATTTTCACGCAAACAGTTTGGTCAAAAATTATTTTAGAGCGAATATGGGATGTGACGTTTCTAAAAATTTGCACTATACCACGCCAAGCCTAGAAGCAGCTTTGGGGTTTAGCAGTTACGATGAAAATGCCTTAACAAGTGCAGCTAGGCAGTGTAGGCATGTTGTTTGCTTTTGTTGTGGCAAATACGATGTCAAAGTAAGATTTCACTCTGGTCTGATCAGTTATTGAAGAAGTTGATGACATCGTATATACACTCGAAGAAAACTGAGACATAAGCTACCGTCACATTGCAAAGGAATTGAATATCGATCCCAAAATTTTCCCCATCCACGTTTCGCTCTATGCTGAACTCACTTAACGATGTAAAAGTGGACTCAAAAAGAGTTGCAAAAATTATCTAATCAGAAATCATAATGGCCGTTACACAGTCGAATGAAATCCACTTTGAATACAAGTAAAATGTAATAAAAAAAATTACGATACATGTCTCGAATCATTTTTTGCCACACTTCTAAAGAGCGCTTAGTGGAGTTCTACAGACGGGATGAAGCTTCCTAACAATCATGAGAGCAGTGCAAAAAGCGATTGTCATCCGTCTGTCGGTGATGGATGTAAAAGCATGTAATACTATTCAATGGGAGACGCCAAGTAGGCAAACTATCTCAGTTAACAAATCGATGACCATGAGTTCAAAGAGTTTTGAATAAAGCTGACAAGCTTCGACGATATGCTATTGCTTTACGATTTTATTCTTAGATTTTCATTTCTATATAATAAATAAAATTGCTTTTCGCCAAAGTAATTTTAATAAACGTAACTTCTCAAGTTCCCGAATCAGTTCCACCCGTGGAGACATGCGCGAAGAAAGAACAGTAGACGAACACTATGATAATGTGATGACTCAGTAGCGATTATTAAATACATACTAGCATGTAAAAGTAACAAAATTAATGATCATTATTTATTGCGAGAAAAAAAAAATTCCATTTAAAAATAAAGAAAAAGTAAAGAAAAAAAAAATAAAAAAAAACAGATAGAAAGAAATTAAGGCAACTTAAAATGATAATAATAAAATATAAAAAAAAATCAAACAACTGAATTATAAATTAAAGTAATTTACGTAATTAATCAGTCGATTAATTACAGTGCAGCACACTGTAAATAAGCAGAGAAAAAAAAAGGAAAAAAAAAAACAGACCTGAAAAATACATTTTTGTTTTTAATATTTAATAACTTTATATTATTAAAATATTTTCATCGCAATTTTTGAAAAATTTCTTTTCCATTTAAAATTCTACACTAATCAGCGTTTTTGCTTATTCCTTATTTTTATTTTTTTTTTATTTTAGATGGCGTGGCAGTGTTTATAAATTAGTTTGGCGAGAATTAATTGCTTATTTATGTTTGTATTATACAATAAATTTAGTTTACCGTTTCGCTTTAAATGAACAACAACAAAAGTATGTATACCGTCGAGTGCGCAAATTACTTCCCATAATTAATTTAATTTTTTTTTTGTTATTATCGCTGTTGTTGTTGTTGTTGTTATTATTGTTGGTTTTCTGTACATATGAACGTAGAATATTTTATAAGATACGCGCATATTTTGGACAACAAAGTGAAAGTATACCGATGTCCTTTGTATTGGGTTTCTATGTTAATTTGGTTGTCAAACGTTGGTGGGAACAGTACAGATTATTACCGTGGCCCGATACCTTGGCTCTATTCATAAGTGCCGCTATACCGAATTCTTCGGGGGGTGTTAATGTAAGTAAATTGTAAACATATTATAATGTATGTATGTATGTATGTACGTTTGTATTCATATATATTCCAAATCCTTCAAATAAAAACAGAATGAAACTGGCCGCTTAATGCGAAGGAACATAATGAGATATATGGTCTTGGCCTATGTAATTACTTTACAACGTATATCACTAAGAGTGAAACGTCGCTTTCCCACTACCCAACATCTCGTCGATGCCGGTCTCATGCACGAGTCGGAAATGAAAATTTTCGAATCACTCAATCAAAAGAGCCCAATGTCCAAATACTGGATGCCCTTAGTTTGGGCAACAAACATTATAAATCGGGCCCGCAAAGATGGTTTAATTGCATCCGATCACATTGTACAAACCATACTAATGGAATTGTCAGATATCAGACGTCGATTAGGTGGTCTTATTGGTTACGATACAGTCTGCGTTCCTCTGGTGTATACCCAGGTAAACGAAAATAATGACAAAATATACACTAAAGTCCATTCTTTGCCAATGAACTGATATCTTAAACATGATGAATTTTTCTTTTTTTTTTCAATTCTTAGGTAGTCACTCTGGTGCTGTACACATATTTTATTGCCGCCCTATTGGGCCGTCAAATGTGTCCGCAATTGCCAAATCGTGATGGCAAAGAAGATTCTGATCTCTATTTTCCTTTATTCACAGTGCTTCAGGTAAATCACTTTTCAATCTCTATATATGTTTTTTTATTCCTAATATCCAATCATGAAAAAATTGGATTTGTTCCCATATAAAAAAAAAAAAGCTTAAAAGGAAAAGAAACAAAATTACCTTTGGATATCTTATACTAAAAGGTGGTAATGGACGATTTTTTCCATTTCTGTGAACACCACTGCATAATCAGATATAGAATATAGATGGGAACGTTCACAATTAGATTTGTTATAGTCTAGAAATAATGAGCAAAAAAAGCAGAGAGCATTACGTTTACAGGTTTGTCGCTCAACCGATTTCAATTTGCTTGCAAGAACATTCCATGCTTTTGCCAAACTTGACACCGATATCTGCATTTTTGTGAACGAGAGAACGTTTAATAAATTGAAATAAATAAAACAATGAATGTTTACCTACTTAGAAGGTCCACAAAGTTTGCTTACATATGTCATAAACGTTTTGACAAGATGAGTATACCCCTTTCTTTGGCAGTATATATAACAATTGCCATAAATCTATATGTGATTCATTAATGTAAAAATTGCAACCGTACGTTTTGTTTTTAACTTATTTACCTACATTCCTCTGAAGCATTTACCCTGTCACAACACACTCCGTTCACGAGACTTTAAACTCAGTTAAGTGAAATAAAGTTGATGAACACTTATTTCATTTAAATGCGTAGTGAACATTCAAAAGTGCTAGAACGCAATTTATGCCACGAAATAATAACGAAAGTCTCACTAAATCCACTTTACAATGTTCTAATAAATTCATTTCGTGGTTGGTATTTGGCAACCCTGTTTCGGCAACATATGTAAAACAGAACTGTCACGCAAGCAATCATATGTTTCGTGTAATATTTGCCATTTTAGAAAATGGTTCGTTTAACAAACGTTGAAGCGTTGAAACGTTGAACGTGTTAAAAACGCTTAGAAATGCTGACTCTGTAGTAGGTACGTTTCGTGCATTAGGAACAGAATTTGGTTAACATAACTGTCCATCGGAGCACGCTGTGGGCAAAACGTGAAGAGATTTAAGAAAACTGACGTTATTGAAAGTCTCGAAAAAGATCCACATCTATCCATTATACAAACCGCACATCATCACAGCATCACAGCACACGAAGCACACATCACAGCATCACAGCATACTTGCACAATTCAGCTAACACAATATGCTGATTGGGTGTTTGAGATTTACTTCTCGCTTGATGGGTATGTCGAAAAATCGTTGCATTCCCAAAAAGTCATAATATTATTGTTAGGCATTTGGTCCGGAAGTATGATATGCCTGTTCTTTCTTGAATATGACGGGAGTGTAGCACAAGCCGTTAATTCTGATCGCCATAGCCACGTGCTTACCAATGTTTTCTTTCTCCGACGTGAAATTGATGATATGGGCACGAGCCATACAACACGGACCGGTTTGGCATTGTTTCGCGAGACACTTCACCTTCCAAAATCCCACGATTTCTCACCGTTGGACTTTTTTCTATAAGCATACGCTAAAGATCGAGCTTATGCGACTTATCTTCAAACTTTTGACATTTTGAAAATGAACATTGGTCAGATTATGGACGATTTATGGAGGAATTCTCACTATATGCAGGCAAGGCATCGAAAATTGCCTTCTATCAAATGTTCCGTTGAACCCATTTACGTCTTGTTATATTTCACAAATAATGGCAAGATCCATACAGGATGTTGAAAACATGTTTGGTCCAAGTCTCAATCAGAAATATATTTTATTTGCGTTTACATTCGGTACCACAAAATGGATAAAGTCGCCACACTATTTGGATTTTTCTATATCCAGCTTCACCGCAAACAAAGCTGTGTTAAAGTTGTATCACGTCGCTAGCATTAAGTTGATTAGACTCTTAAATCTAGACAATCCGCTAATATTGCACTTGATTTATAGTTATTTCTCCTCGTTACTTACTTTCCACGAGTGTATACACGAATACCTTTTTAAACTTTTTTAACTTTTTATTAATTAAGATTACGAAACAATATCAATAAAAGATTTCATACGCTTGCCTGTCTAAATGATTTAAAGGCCTTTTAGCTTGAGTAAGTTTATGGACAAATGTTCAGCCCATTTTAATAGGCTGAGCACTAATCATATCCAAAAAGCTTATGAACTGATATGTAGGTATATATATGGCTTTACAGTACACACATCAAGACAGAAAGCCATAGCTGAGGGCCTATATTTTTAATTCAGATCTTTAATGTACATTTCAAAAAGTTCTACATACAAGTTCTGAATGGCTGGCCTAGACTCAAATCAACATGAAAAAATACATGGCTTGTAACTCTTTAAGGCTACTGTCCTCACACTCTTACAAATAATGGAATAATCAACGGGATATAAATATGTGTATAAATAATTCTCTGATGCAACTTCGCGTTCAAGAATTAAAATTGAATTTTGCAGATATCTGCCCTCGCCACTGAAAAACATTATACAAGATTAACGATGTAGGATACGAATATTAGTAGGAAAAAAAGCAAAAAAAAAAAAAAATGAAAACAATTTATAAACAAAACACATTTTAATTGCAACCTGTTCAATAAACGTCTTTCATATGTATTCGTGTACATATGTATTCGGATGCGTAGAAAACGATTAAAATATTAATCAGTAAATAAGCTACGTTCACCTTAAGGCGAATCTTAGCAACCCATCAATTCAACTAAAGATCAACAAACAACAAACAACAAAAAAAACAAAAAAAACATGAAAGCTTTCCCTACTAACTATGGACGAAAACTATTTGCAATAAATTTAAAGGCGACATCTGGCACATGGATCTTCTGTATAAGTTGTACGTATCTTTCAAGTTCTTACACTCCCCACACTGGCTATAATAGATTTCTCAAATGTCAATATCTCAGACTTACTTACTTCTTAATCCTTCTATTTTTTAACATTACATTGCCAGAAAGGAAATAAAGGAAAACCAGGACTTTGCCGATTATTACCCGAAACAAACCCTAAACCTGCGTCCAGCTAGCAATGGTACAGGTTTGAAATACATGTAAAATATAAGGGCTGTGTTCAAAGAAAGACATGTCTTTTTACTTTTCGTTATATATGCACATATATGTCCGCTGTGCCTTTCAATCAAATCGCGTTGCGATTGTTGCTAGAAAAATTCGAACTAAATTGACCTGAAATCTTATATCACAAAGAGCTTGGATTTTTTATATGATCGATAATTGTCTGTGTTGCAAATTGGATAACAAAATTATTATGTTTCTGTGGGTGCTTTCAATAAATTGCAACCACGCGTACATTTAGAAAAATTAGCAATCGAGTGAAGTATACGTAGCGTGAGCGTAAAAGCATGCTTAACCGTGTAATAATAAACATTATTTTAATAAGCCTATAAATAATTTTCATTTTTACATTCGTTATTAATTAATTAATTTTTGTAAAAATTACATTTGATTAATATTTCAAGTTGACTTTTGACGCATTGCAACCGATATTAAGAGAGCTTACAGCTAATTATTAATAATAAATTTTCATTTTTATAAATTACATTGAATTATTTATATATACATATATTCATTATTTACTTATAGATATATATATATATATATATATCTGTAGTTAATAATGAATACATTCTCAGGTAAAACTATTATTTATTATCTTTCAATTTCTCTCAACTTATTGATAATCTGTTCCAGTTTGTTTTCTATGTTGGTTGGTTGAAAGTCGCCGAAGTGCTAATCAATCCATTCGGTGAAGATGACGATGATATTGAGCTAAACTGGTTGATTGATAGGCATATTAAGGTGAGTAATACCGCGTTAAGACGAACCTAAATTTATTAATTACTCTGAACATTTAACGGCCATTTAATGGATGAGTCAATGGAGTTCAACGAAGTACGGAATTAACACAAAATAGAATATAAGCACAAATGGACCAGACAAACAACTGCACTATATGTATAGATCCATTTGCGCTTAAATGCGAATAAGTGGAGAATTAAAAATTCACTTAAGGCATATCTTGAAATTTTGTGATGAAAGTATCTCTCTCGTGTAGACCAGGTATATTCTTGTTTCGTTGTTGCTTTAAAAGAGGCATCAGTTACACGCTTACACTGTACTACCCGAAACGGCCATAACTCTTTCATTTGTTTCAACTTTTATGCCCAACACAACTTGTGGTATAGGGTATATTAAGTTAGTGCGGTCGTATGTGATACGCAGAAGGGCTTGAGATAGACACATCTTTTATGATCTAAGTCTGTCTGTTCGTCTGTTCGTCTGTGCGTCTGATATCTGCCCATGTAAATTTGTGATCGCAATTTTCGAGGTATTTTGATGAAATTTAGTACAGGATGAAACCTATTGAAAATGGTTCGGATCTGTCCGCTTGTTCGGCCGTTCCCTATTCTGAAAAGTCGTTATGTGGAAAGAAGTTCTAAAAAATTCTAAATTGGTACGAAAACTTTCGATCGGCTGTGGCAATATTTGAACCCCCTCTCATGCAATGAGAACTGAAGGTCGTGCGACAAAAAGGTATGACTTTCAATGCTATACGATGGCAATTAGACCATAACAGTAATTTAAGGATTTTCACGAAAATTGATCCTTTGTGGAGCAGAAAAGTACCACGCCCTATGTAAGGATTAAACTTATCCTACATTAGGTTGTGTGTTAGACAATGTGTGGGAGGGTGTTCAATGGTGGATCTTGCCCGACTATAATATTCTTACTTGTTTATTTTTCTTTATTTATAAATTTTTTGTATAAAATATTTTTTACCTTTAATATACTCATTCAGGGAATTTTGGTCATTTCCCATTAATTGTGCACTGGGGATCTTTTCACTTCGAAACCAGTTTGGTTAGTTTTTTTTTTATTTCTTTTTTTTGTTTTTTTGAAAAATTCAAAATAATCTTAAATCACTATTATTACAACAACAGCTTTGAGTTATTTTTAGCACGTGCTACATACAGCTTTATATGACAAACGCCACTTACACATGAATATATGGCCATATTTACATAGATATTTATGCATTTGTATTCGTATTAACGATTATACAATGCCTACGGCATTTGGTTTAAAATCTTCTTAAAAAAAGAAACAAAAAATATTATTATTATTCTTAGAGCGAGTTTAGTGATGCTATTCGGAGGACATAAATTAAAAAATTTTATCGGTCGTTTCGAATTGTTTAACTTGAATTTCCGCGCATGCTTGGACCAATCCAATTCCAATCATCTTGTTGAACAAGTAACAACATTATGTTCACCTAGAGATCAAACTCTTATTTCTGTCACCTCGAAAGAGAATAAAAGAATTATGAAAATATTTCATCGCTGCCCTTATAAGCTACCAGGCTGAAACGAGGTGGCCTAACGAGGTTCAAATTTAATAAATTTAATTTTCTTAAAAAATTCATTTTTTTTCATCATAACGTACTACAAAATTAGACTTTGTTGCCATATAAAGGGCTTACGTTACCTGAGAACTCTTATATGCGGTATGTGGATAAAAGTAGACCTACGTGGTACAAATTTTTGTCAATTTACTACTACGAAGCAGTGTTCGTCATAAAATATAAAAAATTACAATACTTTTTTTGCCCTATTAAGACTTACTTTTCATAAGCACGAAAAGGACATTAGTTTGCTATGAAAAAAGATATTTTCATCATTACATTCTTTTTCATTTAACGGCTTCTTCAAAGTAAAATGTTAGGGGGCAGACGAAAAAGTGGTCCCATCTAATCCAATTGCCAGAGAATTTTAGTCTTCGTTCAGACCAAGTCATCATTACGATCAGTAGGTTGAACGCAAAAACACTTTGCCAGACCGACGGACACACGATAAGTTTGAATTTGAGTCGAGTCTGTTTACATCCGCACTACCTTAATATACTTTGTACGACAAGAACTCTGAAGCTCGAATACATTGAACATCAGAAATTGCTACAAAAATAGTTACTCACAGACGACCTTAAAAGCTGCCATCATGTCAACTTACAGCTTTGTCAAGTGAAAAACTCATTGCCTTTAGTAATGTGGATGAACCAGATTTTTGCATCAGGGATGATTCTTGCTTTAACTTTCTTGCTTCCTTTTCCTCGCAACTATTCTCATTATGACTCTCATTATTCCATGGTTCATAATCAGAATACAAGCTCTAGACCGGAGATATGCGTGAAATTAATTCAAACGATTGCACAAATTTAACATATTCCCAATGTCTGGCGGTGAGCATAAATAACAACAATTAATCGTCTTAATTGAACACAATTAAACACCTTTTGTATGAGCGCAGAGTTGTTTAACTAAAATTTATCTGAAGTTACCCAATGAAGTAAAACCTTGGAAGATCGCGACATTATTGATATATAGGAAGTCAGCTGCGGCAAAGATGATAAATACCGAATATCGATAGTTGCTTGACATTTGTGTTTTGAATAACGCCAAGATGCAATATTTGATATAAAAACAAAAAAAATTGATTTGAAAAAGGAACGATAGATAAATAAAAGAAATCAATTCTGTTTTATTTAAGGTGGAAAATGAGTTTTTGTGCGTTTGTCATTTTTGTCCAGGAATGAATGGGTCTGATAATGGATTCTTGCTAAACTGTCCTGTGTACTCTTCCAGACATTTTATTTGATAAGGAATTGATTGTTAAGAGAGAACGATAGTCGGCCATTTTGACTTTACCGCATTGCATTATCGTCGAAACGAATAACGAAACGAGTGCGGAATATTGCTATGATTAGACACACGATAGTGTCCGAAATATCGACTGACAGCTTCTCTAAACTAATGCAAGTTTTCGCGTTCTCCGTTCTCCGTATGCATCGCACATGGCGTTGTCGTCATAACTAAAGGTGTGTGCAAAATTTCGACACGACTGGAGGATGTGAAAGTGCCCGACATATAGATTGAAAGTTTTCATGCTAACAGAAAAGCAAGTGAAATAAAAGTTTATATAAAAAAAATGCTTGAAACAAAAACAAAAAAAAAAAAAGAATTCACTTAACCGTCTGTTCGTAAACGAAAAGGAAGGAAAGCATATAAAAATGCATTAATAAATAATAGAATTACTAATGAAAGTGAATGTGAATGAACGAACGCACAACTCGTGAGTAGAATACAATTCCGAATATAATTCTAAATTAAATTATTGATCAGTTTTATGACATATTCATGCCTATACGCATGCATGCATACTCTAATAATTAACATATTAGCATATGTTTAAAAGGAGGAGGACAAGTTTAATTGAGACGTGCACCTGTTTGAAATATACGAGGAGCACGTAAATGCATAGAGATGAACATATAGATGAACATATATATATATGTATATATAATATGTTAACAAAAATGAACAAAATATTGCGAACATTATTTTTTTGTATCAATTTAAGCGAATATTTGAAGGTTGTTCATTTTATGTAGGAAAGAAAAAAAAAACAACAGCGAAGCAAAAAACAAAAAGCTTCAACCAAAAATAAAAATGCAATATATTATTATCGTTATTATCAGGCGATGTGACGAACGGACATGTTAAACATGTTACCGGTTTCTGTGTTTTTCTCCCTTCTTTTTTCATTCTATTAAACAAGGCCAAAAGCGCTTGTGACGATATTTACAAAAAAAAAAAAAAAAATAAAAAAATAAATCAATAAATAAATTGAAAAAAGTTCATCTATATATATATATATATATATATATATATATACATGTATATATGTGTTTTTTTTTTTTTTTGTAAAATATCACGCTGAGTAGGGAGACAACGAGCAAGAAACAGAAGACATTTATCATTAAAAAAATGCAATGATTTTTAGGCGGCTTATATGATAGTTGATGAAATGCATGAAGAACATCCTGAATTGTTGAGAGATCAATATTGGGAGTGTGTGGTGCCCAAAGACTTACCCTATACAGTGGCTTCGGAACATTATCGCAAGGATGAACCTAAGGGTTCAGCGGAAAACTATAAAGTGAAAAAAGAAGACGCCATGTACGCAAATATAGTACCAGGAGGCGGTAAGCGTATTGTGAATGATGATGTTTATGCTGATTACGTAAGTTCCTATTGATCTTAGTGCTTAGAAATAGTAGAATACTTGTAGGCCCTTTTCTCTTTTCAGGAGAGTGTAGACACCCCTATGGTGGAGAGACGTAAAAATAATTGGTTAGTGCGACAATTATCACGTATGGGTTCTATGCGGAGTCAGTCGACAGCCTATTCCTCGGGTGGTATGGCTTTTAATCGGAATCGGTTAAATTCGGTGTATTCAAGTCCAGAATCCGGTCTGCCAATGACGATTATTCAACAACAGCAATCGCAGCATCAAGTACAACAACAAATGCAGCCTAAGCCGAGTCTGTACGAAAAATTTGTTCATCGTAAATCTTTGCGAGCGCAGCGGCAATTAATCAAACAGAGTAAGCGCAATATTCCCCTTGCATTATTAATATTATTTTCAATGGCATAGATAGATAGCTGTCGCTATTCTGATTAAAATTTTTTTCAAAAATGCGGGTTTTGGGCTCTTTATTACCTTATTCTTTGTTTGTTCTTTTCCCTTTCGTTGCGAATGGCATCGCTTCAATTAGACACTCGCTTAAATGGTTTGAATGTAAATACTTCAAAAACACGCCCTCGCATCCCTACACCAGATGTTTCCAAGGAAACTAACGATTCTAATGGTAATTAACAGGCTGTTAAATGAAAAACTACTTTTTATTTTGTTTTGGTTTTTTTTTAATTTTTTATCCTTCGGTAAATTTATTGCACTTTTTATAGCCAATGCCAATGCAGCAGTAATAATGACCACTACCACACAACCTCAATTAAGCACTCACACCACTATGTACCCCCCGTACACGAGCACTGGCAATCAAGACCAAGGTCAGGTGTTGGGCACTTTGTTGTTGTCACCCATCAAAGAAATAGATAGCTCATCATCTAACAATACCTTGATTCCAGGGCATCCAAATACCAATGCTTTGGCTCAAGCGGTTATGCCTAGCAATTTGAAGGATATTAACTTTGGGGTAACAGCTTGTAAGTTAAATTTCGAAACGGAATAAATGAGAAAAAGTGAATGAAGCAAATAAAAATCTATTACTTATTATCTTTTTCATTTTTAAACAGCTATACCGGTTACCTCGAATATTACAACACTGTCGTTCCCTTTTACAACCAACTCAACCGATACTGCGGCCACTTTGAATATCTTACCAATTGCAACAACGCAAATACCGACCATCACAACAACGGCTTCCGGTTTTGATAGCAATGACGTTATAACCACTATACCTGTTTCACTTTCCATACAACGTACACCCTCATCGATATCAATTAGCGAGCTGAACAGTAGCGACAAATCGGATAATAATAATTTGTCGGCAGTCGCGACTCCAGCAGCGACCGCTATTCTATCGGTTAAGCCATTAAACGGTGGTACATCCATATCTCGCAATAATAGCTTTAACGCTAAACTAAATCTTAATATTAGCAACGATTCCTCCCCCTCCTATATGCTTGAACGTGAACAATCCATACGTTCGGAAGGTCGCCCGGATAAACAAGATACTGTTGATAACAGTAACAATAACATAAGTACATCAATAATAACGGCGGCTCATAAGTTAACCGTCAAAGAAAAGAATTCATTAAATAATACGAACGCCATTTCCGCCCCAACAACTTTAGCTAAGCGAACAGCAGATAGTAAAACTGGTGAAGTCTACGTTTAAAATATATATATATATATATAATAATAATATATATATATATAATAATGTTTATATTATATCCATATATTTATGTATATATACACAATATAAGAGAATTTTTTGGCGAAGAAAAAACGGTTGTGAAAATGAATCTCTAAAATAATTTTAAAACATGTAGAAATATTTTTAAATGATTGATGAAAAAAAAAAAAAAAAAAATAGGAAAAACATTTTAAAATATTCGCATTTCGCATATTCGCGGCGATTTTTTATTTTAATTTAATTTTAGCTTTACAACAGAGCAATTTTTATTATAATCGATTAAATGTAAATTTTGTTTTCTAATTGTATGATTTTATTGATTATGAATTAATTAATTTCCTTTTTAAATTAATAATAAACAATTTTTTGTTTATTACATTGTCTCTTCCTAAGCTTAATGAAATCTCCAAGCGGCTCTAAGCCTGCGATATGTAAATAATGATTACTATCATTTATAAAATAAATTATGTTAAACATTAATTTTTTTCAATCGGTTAATCAATAAAAATCTTAATTGAATTTCGCGAATGTCGAGGTATTATTCGAATAAAAATCGGATATTTCTCTTAAAAAAAAAAAAATTCAAATATTTCTCGGTTAAATAGCTTATAAATATTTGTAAATATAGGTCTAAAAAAAAATATATTGGAATTTTTTCTTCAAGTATTACGATATTATTTGCATATAAATATTTTATTAAAAAAAGATTATACAATTGCATATTAACATAGTTCTACTACACCTATTTCTATTTTTTTTTCTTCTGGCCTTAAATTCTGATAAATGTTTTTTCCTCGCAAACAACGTTAAAAAAAACAATAATTAATAATGTAATAAATTTTTAAGCTTATGTTTCATGTAACGTAAACTCAGTGGTACTTGACTTTAATCGTTTATTGTTGCTATCTCTCTGCACAAAGAGGAAAAAATTAATATTTACAATTGTAATACATATATATATAAATATATATATATATATATATTTGTCTATTCATATATTGATTAGCTTTTTCAATATTTAAAAATTTTTCAATTTAATATATATGCACCCAACTCTCTTTTTACACGGTAGTCGGGTTCTTTAGAAATCCGTGCAGAAAGAAATCGTGTAAAAGAATATATGCCAAATTTAGAAAGAATAATTACGCTCAACACATGTAAACCCAATTCTCTTTTTACACGGTGGATGCGTTCCTTAGAAATCCGTACAAAAAGAAATCATGTGAAAGAATACATGCCATATATGGTAAATTTAGTGATATGTCGTACAAGTTGAAAAAATCGGGTAAGATAAAAAACCTCTATAAATTTTTTTCCAAACCCGTGCAAAAAAGGAATAATGTAATCCATAATACATATTTATGAAACAAAAACTATTCATTTTTATTTCAAAAAACCAATTAAAATTAGTGTACAGTGACAATTTAATCCATAAGTAGAACATATAAAAATTGAAACTGAACTTGGGAATAAATATGAATTTCCCACCTATTCATCGCTACTTGATAAGCTTCACAAGCGTGAGCTGGTTCAAAAATATAATCATTTGTCGACATGTCGATTATGTCCAGCACCACTGTCGAGTCTGATTCCAACTAAGAATTTCGTTCGTTATTAACGGTCAAGTAACAGTAGAGGAAGTCATTAACATATGTGTAGGCATAAACAGGCTGACCTCTGATCACATAAGCATACATAAGTTTCTAGGAGACACTGTCAAATTTAAAATAAAAAAGATTGTTTTTTTTTTAAGTCTTGCTAGAACGAAAAATTCGTATAAAATACTGTATTTACTCTTATTGGTGAACCGTTTTATTTCAAAATCGTGTAAAAAAGACCGCGTAGGAAAAGAGTTGGGTGTCTAAAAAAAGTTTGTTCATCTAAGCGGTTCTTTGAAATTTTGTGGCAGTCTCTTTTGTCGAAATTTCTTTATGAAAATTCATAATTACACGCATTCGCGTATTAAAAATTAGAAACTATTGTGAACCAATTTTCGCAATCGGATATTGAAAAATTGACCTTTTTACCATATAAAGAGTCACTCTTCGTCAGAACGGTTATATGTGGGGATAGGGGGAGGGAGGGGGGGGGGGGGGAAATTGCCTTTTGCCGAACCCAATTATTTATACCAATTTAGAATGCCGAAATACTACTACTCCACGATTTTTGTCGCTGAATTTTAAAAATTAAAATATTTGACCGAAAAAGCAGTCCATTTCCATATCCATCAATAGCGATCGTCTTTGGGCCGAAGCACGTCAATGTACCAAATTTCATCGAAATATATCAAAAATTTACGACCTGTATAGATTGGACACAAGAATACATGGACAGCCATCAAATGGACAGAAAGAAAGATAAGCCGTCGAGTGCTATAATATAAGTTGGGTCTATAACAAATCCTTCTAGGTGCAATATCCGCTCGCAGAAACTTAATATACCCTACCACACAAGTGGTGCAACCTATAATTATCCCCTCTCGTCTTACTGCAATTATCGTCACGCGTTAAGCAAAAATCTTAACATTCTACTCATGTTTACATGAAATGTTGTCAACGACGTAATTTATTTTACTATATCTTTTTTACCTGGAGCGTAATTAATGTCTTGGCCGGTGACTAAAACTGATAAACAGTCAACTCGAGTAGGAAGTAAGCCAAATCTATTAATAATATAATGTAGACTCGATCATGTAAAAAATAATTTTATGTTTATTATAAATATTTAGGCAAATTTGGTAGTATAATAAAAGATATCATAATAAAATCAATAAAATAAGATAATCTCATCCCGATTTTAGTGTGCTTGATTTCTCTTTAAAGCTTTGTTTTTATTATCTTTATCGACATTGAATCATGGGAATATAACATATAGTAACTATATATACTAGATTTATCTTTTCATTCGTGATTTCCTCGGAATGTGCATTGAATGCGTCATAAAGTAAGTTGGTAAGATCCGTCGCTTCGACCATCCGTCACTTCCTTCATTTAGTCGTCCATTCCTCTATCTATTGTCCGTCATTAGAATGTTCACTTCGATCAAAATTACAAAAGAGAGCTAAGAGTTGCCGCATATAAAGCGAAAATGTGGAAATTATACTCTTAAAGACACACTAACACTACACTGTACTTGAAACCTATAAAAGATGTTGATTTGTTGTTGCTTGTTTACCATTTAAAGAATCAGGCAAAAAATAGGTAGATAAGGACTGGGAACTTACAACTTATAGAAGATATCGTGAACCGAATTTATCCGGAATAGTGCCAACAAACTTAATTGCGAACACACAAAAAAAAAGCGGATCAATTCCTCTTCTTTTTCGTTTTGTTTTTCTTGAGTTTTTGTGCTTAAGATTACGGTATTAAAAATTTCATTTTGTAACCGAAATTTAACTTTGGAATACATATCAAGGATTGTGAATCGTATTATGCATACTCGTTTTTTGAGAAACTCTCTCTGTCTGTCCCCCATTACGTTTATAATCATCAGAAACCCTTGCGAAATCCTAATAATAAAACTAAGACTGATCGAATTACAAATCCTTCTCCAGTACGCAAAAACATGAAACAATCTCGATGACGAACCGAATATTTCAACCATTTTTTTAGCAGCAACTTGTCTCAACCAAGGTAACGAATGATTGGCGCCCTAATTGACTTGCAATTTATGAAAAAACTAATTTCTTTTTTTCAAATTTATGTAAAGAACATCCCAGTGTGCAAGGAAATATTACGCATTACTTTTCTGCTTATTATGCCCTTCGTCACTTGTGGTACAGGGTGGTATTAAATTTGTGCAGCATACAACAGTCAGAATGACTCGAGGTAGATTCACCTTTTATGTAGAATCAGTTTCTAAATCAATCTAAACGTCTCTGTCCGGCTGTCCATGTAAATTTGTGTTCAAGCTGCAGGTCACTACAAGATTTTTATTGAAAAATATCGAGATTAGAAAATTTTGCGGTTAAGAAAATGTATGAACCGTTCCATATACTGTATGAACCGTACCATACTATATACCATGGCCTAATCATTCATAGTAATAAGAATAAAAAACTTTTCAGCAAGAAATTTACCTTTGCTTTGCAAACGTATGTACAGGTGGCGTCAAAATATTTATAAAATATTTCCTCTTGCTTTATACGCCACAGAATTAGTTTCTGAATCGATTTAAATTTGTCTGTCTGTCTGTCCACTTGTCCGTCTTGTATTCTTGTGTTCAATTTACAGGACGCAATTTTCGGGACAGTCTAACGAAATTTGGCATACTGACGTGTTTTGACTTCAGAACTAACGCTATTGAAAATGGGACGGTTCAGACCAACGTTTTTTATGTGTTAGAGTATTTATTGGTTGGTTGGCCATAGACCACGATAATGTTTTTACTTGTTATTTCTAGCTTTCGTATTTCTATGATATAAGCAAAGCTAATCAAACCTTTATTTCGGGAACATTTTTAAAACGATGTAAATGTTTACCGTAGACACGCAAAGTTCCATCGTAACGGTAAACGACTTAAATACAAGAATAATATAAGCAAACAAGAAAATAATATTCGGCCGCAACCGAATCTTTTGTACTGTTTCACTATTATGCTATCTATATGTGGAGAAAATTAGTTCACCACGTGGTAACTTCCACGGTATTTTATTAACAATTAACAGATAATAGTTATCTTGTCGCATTCTACTCTCGAAGTCCTCCAATTCGATATCCAATTGATTATGTTGCTAAGAAAAATGAATTCTCCACCTTGCAGGGTCCACCTCCATAATTATTTTAGAATTAAGATATTTTTTGGACAGATAGTATATCTTCATGTGGGCAAAACACTAGAGAATAATTTTCAAATTCTACCTTATGAGAAGAAAAAGTAAAAAAATTGAAAAAAATAAAAATTGGTTCGCCTTGTGTAGGCGTGGCATATTTTTTTCTTTTTTTACATGAATAGTAGGATCTTCTAAATAAATTCAAATAAGAATTTAAGCCTTGCATCTTTAATAATTTATGAGAAATGAGCAGAAGAGCACACAAATTTTTGCTTGAAGAAACAGATCTATACACAGTTTAAACTTTACCGTGGGCCTGTACTGTGACCAACCTGCGTGCAAGAATTTTCAAATTTTATGCCGAATTTGAAGTGGATAGCTTTATTTGTGTGACCAAGAGAAGAGAGTGTCTGTTTACAACCGACATTGCACAGATGGACAGACAGCTGGACGTGCTTAAATCGATTCAGAATTTGGTACACATCAAGAATATAAGTTCTTTGTGGAGTATCTGAGGCTTGTTTTGAGGCGATGCAAACGTTTTGACAAAATGAATATACCCCTCATCCTTCACTGATAAAAAATTTGAAGATTTGAAGATTTGAATGAAAAGATTTGGTGGATGCTGCCGTTTTTTACGAACCAATTTCAGATAAATTTTGTTTAGATTAAATATATATATATAAATATAAAAAACATTCAAAATATATATTTCAAGAAGAATGAATTAATATATATATATATGTATATATATATATGCATATATTTTTCTTTAATTTAGTATAGAAGAACATATTGTTGTTACATATTTTGTGATATTTAACCTATTGATCTATAAATTATGAACGCACAATACGTTCAATCTACATATTAGCAACAAACTTATAAAAAAGTTATGCCATTGAGGAGGGAAATAACGAGAAGATAGGATAGCTTCGTAGACGTTTAAACACATTACAGATGCACTTAGTAATTTTTATGTTAATTTCGTTAGATTAGATGAAAAACAAATACAAGTTAACTTAAAAAAAAAAAAAGAGTCGAATTATTTGTGTAATTTGCTTGATTACGATAATATACAAATCAGTCGTAAACGAGTAAATATAAGGTGTTCATAAGTATGCACCAAGTAAAAAAATAAATATTATTTAATTGAAATTAATCGCGCGTTCATTTAACATTCCAACAAGTCGCACAAGTCGAGCAAGTCGAACAAGTAATCGAAAAAGAAATTATATTCCATAATAGCGAATCTTCCATTGTGTCCCTACTTTTACCTTAAAAGCATATTTAAAAAAAAAAAAAAAAAAAAAAGAGGAGGAAAATTAAATTCGGTCTGGCCTGAATCTTTCATACCCATCACCGTTTACCCCCCCACCCCCCAAAAAAAAAAGAAAAAAAACAAAAACCCCCTCCCTTCCTAAACAAGAAGTGGCGGGC